>JAURVB010009717.1:0-22572 GCA_033002965.1 Piper betle | reverse complement strand
TATATATATTGAGTAGCCGGCGGAGCGTTTGTGCTCAAACAATATTTAAAAGCAATCATCGTTAAAGAAATTTGAAAATGTTCAGTATTGTTAAATATTGTAAAATTGTAGACAAATAATTACCGAAAGACACTTATTCCAATAAACAATTAAAGGAATTAAAAATTGAAATTAATATTTCTAAAAATAATTAAAGACTTTGAACCGATCACCAATTAAAATAATATAATCTTACTATACAAATTTAAAGGCGGTATCCAATGTCTAATATTTAAAATTATGAAACATGGATTAATTTTTCTTTAAAATATATTACGCATAAATATATATATATACATTATTTTAAAAAGAATTGACCGAGTAAAATTTTCATATATCGCTGACATGTATTTCATCCTTACCATCCGATCTGAATAAGATATTGCCCGGATGGATTTGTAGGGGGCAATATATAATTATCAGGAAAAGAGAGGGGCTTGAAAACAAATATCCAAATGCAAAGAACAAACGGAGTGTGTGAATTTCGAGAGAAGGGTTTCTACGGCCGACGCCATCACTCTCATTTCCGTCGACCTCCCTCTTCCCTGTCCATGTATTGACGATTCCTCATCCATTCATTTTTATCAGATTGATCCCCTTCATCTTAGATTTTTTATTTTCGATCGGCTAATTATCAGAATGAGTTTCTTTTTCTCGTTGTTATGATTAGGTTTTATTGGATAGGGTTGCATTTGTGGTGGTGTGGTATGTGGTTGCTGTTAGATGAGAATGTTAGTGGTGAAACACATTTTTGTTACTATTTTTAGTATGCTTGTGTGGTTAAAGGGCAAATTCTTAATTGGATTTTGTGGAAAATAACAGAATTGGTTGTTGTTGTTATTGTTGTTGAGGAGTTCTTGGTTGGATTCGGGGGCAACATACGTTTTGAGGAGTGAATGCTGTCACTTTTCCAATCTTATCTAGTTATTTGTTGGTACGTTCCTGTACTTTCTCATCATGCTTGCGTTGCGTTTGTTTGTTGTAGAGGATGAGACTTACTCAAATATTAATCAGTGGTTTGTATGTTTTGAGCTTATTTGTTGATTGTCATTTCAGAATGGGAGATAGCGAAACTGTAGCTGCTGATGCCACTGTCGGTGTTGATGCCGCGGCCATCACTGCTACTTATTTTGTGAATAGGAGCTCTCTTGGTTCAGAATCAGCTATGCAAGATTCTAGCAATGTGCAGGAGGGAACTATTTCTGTTGACCACCAAGCCATTCATGGAGCGTCCATTTCAGAGTCAATGTATGTCACGACTGAAAATGGAAGTATTTCTTCTGAGGCACTAATTAATAGCGCAGGTAATTCTGCTACAATAATTTTAACTTTATATCAAACAAACAATTCTTTTCTTTTAATGCAATAATATTATAATTGGCCAGAGAAAACTGATCAAGTCCTATCATTAGCATTAAGTCTATATAAACTTTCTCCTTAATGTTCCATGTGAGTTGTTCTTTCATTGAGACTGCAATTGGACATTTACTTCTTACCAAAATATGCATTTAATATGATCGCTTCTATAGATGTGTTGCTAGTCTGACACTATGCTGTTTGAAAATGGTGTATGTTCTTTTGTTTAGTGATATGGACTTGTTTGAAAATGATGTTTGTTCTTTTGTTTAGTGATACGGACTAGGTAAAATATATGTGAAGCTTAAAATACTACACGAGTATTGCAGTCATCATCACCATCATTTTCTACTTATTGCAAAAAATTGGGTTTAGGACATGAATCCTATTATGCCACTCCACTCGATCTTAGACTATGTCAAAGCTAAAATCACAAATGTCCATGCTCTTTTCCACAACTTTAATCCAAGTTTTTGTAGCCTTCTTCTTCTTCCCTTATCTTGTGCATTACAAAATTGCTAGCCAAATCTCTTCATAACCACACTTTAGACTCTTTGTTCACATCTAAATCATCTTAAAGGACTCACAAAGTTTATCTCAGTTGGTGTCATTCCGAATTGCTCTTTTATAACAACGTGGGCATCCAATTGATTATAATCTAACTAGCACATATCTCAGCATTCACATCTTTGTTTTCCCATCTTATTTTAATGCCATTTCTTCTTAGTGTTCGAACATTCTGCTTCATGCAACTTAGTTGACCTTATCACCATTCAATAAATTTACCCTTCAAACTCACAAAGGAAGCTGATCATAAAAATACACCAATGCTCAAAAAATGCACCTATGCTTGAGCTCTGATGCTTGATTAATCATGGTGTGCAATCTAATATGTTGCCAATTGGATTAAGGATGAGGGTTGGTGTCAGAAAAGGCCTAAACATTGCATTACCGTCGCTTAGATAAAATTATGTTGTACCAAGAGCCAATTTTAAACTTTTTCACAAGTCCATGTTTTTGGGTTATTATTCTTATTCTTATTATTATTATTATTATTATTATTTTATTTTATTTTATTTTATTTTTATTGTGCCTCAACCTAGTTGGCCAGATAATTCTTTGTTATTTATTTAAAATCGTATGTAGCTATTTCCACAGAAGAAGATAGATTGTGGAGTATGGTGAGATCAAATGGTTCAGATTTCAATTCATGGACTGCCCTCATTCAGGAGGCTGAAAGAGTTGCAGAGGTATAACAAGTTCTTAACTCTTCCACTTTTTTTTTTTTTGATAAAGTAAAATTTCATTGCATGAACCCCCAATGGGGCAAAGAAATACAAAGGGGAAAAGAGCTCCAAAGAGTCCTCACAGAGTTATTTCTAAAAGTTTAAAAGGAAATCACAATGATCAATAATTTTCTATTTGTAGTTTAGAAGTTTCGAAATAAGCTGTATATGAGAAATAATGGATATAGCCAACGAACCATGATGTATTTGAAAATTTTCAAATATTTTTTTATTTCGCTCGTACCAAATGGAAGGGACGTAAATAACAAAAATGGGTTTCAGGAGGAGACTTGCATGTTTGTTTTGCAAACAAAAAGTAAGAAACCAATTTATCTCTTCATAGAAAGAGTTGACTTGATAGAGCATGTGACATATTTGAAAGACCGGCTTCCGAATTTGTTTGGTATAAATAGTCTCAAGCTTCTAGGCAAACCTCACAAAGAGAGTATCTATTAGCGAGATGAAGCCCTTTCTTTTGAAGATTGTCTAGAGTTAAGATCTCATTTGACATGACCAACGAAGCAATGAACGCATGTCGGTTTGTTCGGTATTTAGACCAAACAAGAGGGTGTCATGACACTCTTAAGAAGGAAGTCTCAAAAAATTCTAACATTTATTTAGACCGTGAGCCTTCCAAGCTCCCAAACTAGTCATAAAGAAAGGGGGCTTGTCCCCTTTGTTTTCAACAACCACCTTGGATTTTGAAACTCAAGTCCACTTTCTAGGATTTTTGAGTAGACTTTCAACACTTGAGAACTTTTATAATTTCGAGCTAATTTGCTATGTGCCACCACATTGCACCCATTTTAACTTTTGTGATAAAAGAGAGGAGCCGAAGTTTCTTGTGGGAGGATACTAGGTTCAATGGAAATTTGAGTGTCATATTATGGGTTTGGAGGGACACTCTAAGCTAGAGCCAGTGGGGGTTAGCCTGAGTGGGAGCTAATGGAGGAACCTGTTTGTCTTTGTTTTGCTCACTATTTGAAGCGTAAGAGCCGGTAGGCAAACAAGTATGCAATGAAGGGAAATTATTTTGAGGAACATTTGAAGTCTAAACAACTTGTCATTCTCGCCGTGTAGGGCAATACGAGTCCGCATGATCAAAATAGTTACATTTGGAGCAAATCTTAGGCTTTCATTCATAATCTACCTTTTGGTTAAAAGAGGAGCCATCATCTCTCATCAATATAATGGATGTAGGAAATATGAAAGTATAATCAATTTTCACATATACTCGGGCGAAAGGAAGCTAAGTTCTATTCAAAGTTGCTCTATTGACAAATAGCGGGATCCTCAAAATACTAGCCAGCATTGATAGATTTTCATCTTCAAAATATTAGATTGGAAGCTTAGGAAATTTGATCCATATTAGAATTGACTTTAGTAACTCTTGAGTTGACCGATTACCCAGATGCCATTCTAAACAAATAAGGGGCTGGCCCCCTACAGTCTATGATGAGTGTAAAATATTATCACAAATTCTCCGCAGAAGAGAGCTTGAATAAAAAGAAATCGTCGACTAGAGATTTCATTTCAAAGGTTTCATAAATCTTCCATAACTTTTTAACATGGTTTGGAACCATACAAAGTAAGGGCATTTGCTTATCACATAGCCAAGAAGAGTGTTTGTTCATCGCTCGCTGTATTTGTCAAGTATGGTTTCGGAAATAACAATGATTGTTTTCCCTCTCAAATCAGCATGAAAGTGTAGAGAAGAGGAAGATGGGTGCTAGTGGGAGAAAAAGCTTGCCCACGAAGATTATTTTGAGGAAAAGCCATGGAGATGAACTTTGGAATAGATTTAAAGAGGCCTAAAATTTATGGAAAGAGTCATTTGAAGGCTGGGTGGAGTGATGGAGGGATGGGCGGAACAGGCTGGGGAGATGGGGAGATGGCTGGGCAGAACTAGCGGGGGGGCTGGGGCCTCTTTCCACTTTCCCCCTCGTTAATGTGAAAGTTTATTGATATCCTCGTTTAAATGCTGGTGTTGTTTCTCCTTTATTTTCCTTACATAGCAAGCACAAGTTCTTTAATAAACTGCATCTTTGTGTTCCTTTTCTTTCTTTCTTTCTTTGCACTTTGGTTTGTAAAAAATATAGGTATTCTTTTCTATGGATATTAGTTTGCAAAACATAATTTTTGGAGCAAACATATCTGAAGTAGCCAGGTTCTTTTTTGTTTAGCTTACTAATTGCCTAGATATAAATTTAGTAATATTTACTGATAGCATGCAGTCCTGCAGTTGTACTGCTGATTTATAAGGCTATTGACAATGTTGTTCTGAAAAATGGAAAACTGTCCACTGATTATTTCATGGCCTGCCTATTTTGTCACTGCTGAGCCTATGATTTGGAAGCTTAATTTTTGCTTTTGAAAACTCTTAAAATGACAGATGGGTTTTGTTGTATTGTTATTCTCTTAACTGATTACATGTGTTGTTCCTTTCATGCATGATCTGATATTAATCTTTCTTGTATGTCTGCGAGCAGGTTTTTTCTCTTTCCTTGTTCTAAGGAGGTGGATGGGTTACTTATGTTGAGATTTCTTAGTAGCTGTCTATGCAGTTTTAAGTTTAAAAGTGTACACATGGGATTTATTCTCCACCTAGGACCGTCTATGCAGTTATAATTATAAGTGTCCATGTGAGATCTGGTCCCCATTTAGATGTCTCATTATAATATGGGAACCATTTTGGATGAAAAGAGGACCATTTAAATAAGTTGGACTATGCATTATCAACTCAATGCAATTTGTCAATCACTTTAGCCTCAGCAGTTGGTTTTTTAGGGCCTAATTTGGTCCAAATTTTTATACTAAATATATGTCATCTACCCATTGGTGTGAGTTCCACCTTATTGTACTGTCTGCATAGGGCCGTAGACACTAGTGATACATTTTGCCCTCTAATTATTACCTCAGACATAAAGCTAACACTTATGAATTGGTATCTACTAAACAGTGGCTCAATTACTCTAGGGTTTGATCTCCTGAAAGTTTAGTGGACATGACTATTTCTATTCCTAACAGTAATTGAATCTGTTGTTGTTTACTGTAGTATAAACTTTCATTTGACCTACTAATTGAACTTTGCTAAAGATACACAGGGTGTTCAAGTTAATATAATTTTCTTTGTACTTGTTTTGGTGTAAGTGGTCCGGCATCTCCCTGGGCCCTGCACTTGCGAAAGCCTTTGTGCTCCAGGCTTAGTATATGTATTTGTTGATTAAATGGACTGTGGGTTCTTTCTTTGACATCTGTGATACATTTTGCTGCCAATTTATGTTATATGTATTTTTTCGGGGCAATAATGAAAAAATACAAAGAGTATATGATGAATTTCTGGAAGAATTTCCCTTATGTTATGGGTACTGGAAAAAATATGCAGACCATGAAGCTCACTTTGGTGCTTTTGACAAATTTGTGGAAGTTTATGAACGGGCAGTCCTAGCTGTGAGCTATTCTGTTGACATTTGCTGCACTATTGTGGGTTCGCTATAGGAGCTTATGACGATCCTGACATTATTAGAAGGTAATCGGATTTTTTTTCTTGTTGATACAGTTCTTTGTGAGGTGATTTTGCAAATTGGTTGGTTTTTTCTTGTTATGGTAACATTTTGTTGATGTAAACATCTTTTGCTTCTTTCTAACCCTTGTTTGGTATGCCTGCAACAGTGGCAACTCTGATTATGGCGGAGGAAAACGATTGTTGAGAAAATGCAACTTAGAAATACTATATATCTTTGTGCTGAAGCCTTTGATTTTGCTCCTATTAGGTTTCGGGTTTTTTTGTTCTTTTCTTTTAGGATATCCTTTCTAGCAGTTGTCTTGTAATTTTGCATGTGTTACCGCTATCCTTTATCTTTGACTATTCTTGAGGCCATGGTGCAACTTTGTTCAATATGCCACTGGGAAGGTTCCTCTCATTCAGTTAAAGGCTAAGATTGCCTCTATGCTCTGCTTCCTTACCTCGCAGACATAACAGTATGATTTTGTTCAGGAAAGGTAACACGTGTAGTGGGTTAACTTTGCAAGTGCTCATTTGCTGTTCAATTTGTTCAGGTCAATTGTTGACTTTATGGTCGGTTTCAGGAACATGAATATATTGTGCGTTTTTTTGTTTGATCCAATTATTTGTCTATGTTGCTCTTCAGACTCTTTGAGCGAGGATTAGCCTATGTTGGAATGGATTATTTATCAGCTCCTCTCTGGGACAAATACATAGAGCATGAATACTCCCATCAACAGTGGAGTCAACGTGCTTTGATTTACACTAGGATACTGGAGAATCCTATTCAGCAGTTGGATCGCTATTATAACAGGTCCGAAGAAGCTTTCAGTTTTTCCTCCTGTCAACTTTGGTTCTTTATTACTTCTATTCTTCAATTGTTTGTTTCGTTTTGACTATTCTTTCTTTTTATAACAGCTTTAAAGAGCTGGCAGCATTTATGCCCCTCTCAGAAATTCTCAGTGTTGAAGATGCTGCTGCAATGGATAGTACTATAAGTGAGGATACAAATGGAAGAGATAGTAGCAATGAGGAAAATTATAATGCTGATGACCAGTCATCCGCTAAACCTTTAAGCTCAGGTTTGACAGAAGTGGAGAAGTTGGAGAGATATTTATCAGTTCGAGAAGAAATGTACAAAAAATGTAAAGAGTTTGATTCTAAAATTATTGACATTGAAACTGCTATTCGAAGGCCATGTGTGAAAAGTCATCTTTTACTTTTACTTATGATGAGTTTCTTCTTATCAGAGATATTAGTCTCATTTTACAGATGCAGTGCAATTTTTTGTAGGTCGTCAAGTTGTATGAAAGATGCCTGATTTCATGTGCCAATTATCCAGAGTACTGGATAAGGTATGTACATTTCATGGAGGTCAGTGGAAATATAGATCTTGCAACAAATGCTCTTGTGCGAGCGACTCATGTTTTTGTGAAGGTACTTTGTTTTCTGGCTTATCCTTTTCCGGAATGATGCTGCTGCTCTTAAGGTTTAAGCTGGTGTGTGTTAAGTTGTAATATAGTGTGACAGTCCACTTATGTTATCTCTCCACCTCTGGTTATATTCTTAAACTCAATCCAAAATAAATAATTGCAGAATTGTCCAGCTCTTGGTTTAATTTTGTTAGGGTTCCAGGGTACCTACCTGGGTGTAATTATTTCTTGTACTAAAGCTACCATCCTGCCCTCCTTTTTTGTCTGATTTATTCCTCATAATACTTACCTTTCCAAAATGCAAATGCAATGAAAAGCTTGCCTTGGTGGTTGTGAGGTGGGATGACGTAACCAATGGGTGAGGATAAGTGTAAATCTGGCTGACAAAAAATGATTAGACAAGAAGGCTGAAGTGCAGCGGTCATCTTGTTGGTTTTATGAGATTGATAAAGCCTTTGCAGAGATACACTGTTTGGTTCAGTGTAAAATTTCAACCTATCCTTTTTCTCATCGTTGGCCAAGTTTCCTTATTATTATCTGTGCCCATTAGTTACTCTCTTGTGGCTAAGAATGTTAATTATTACATATTTATGGTTCTGCGGGTGGGAGTACATTACTCTGACCGGGTTGAAGCACACTAAATTTATACAATGAGTTTGGTTGGGTCCCTTTAGTGCAAACTACGACTCTATGTTAGTATTCTCAATCTTACTGGAATTGTATATTGGCAGAGGCAACCAGAGATTCTCCTTTTTGCTGCTAGATTCAAGGAACAAATGGGAGATATTTCTGGGGCTTGTGCTGAATACCATCTTATATACAAAGAACTTTCACTGAATTTGCTGGAAGCCATTATAAAGCATGCCAAATATGGAGTATCGTCTGGTAAACTTGTTTATTTTCTATGGCTAATAATGATTTCATCGTACTTGTCAAACTGCCTGGTTAATTTGGTGATTTGACCGAGAAAACTTTGGGTTCTTCACCTGTGGACATATTTGACTTAATTTGATTCTGAAAGGTTAATTTTGGTTGTTGAATATTTCTTTCTGATCTGAAATAATGCTCATATGGGACTGGGCACTGGATGTGCTAACAAGGCAAAAATTAGACACAGCCTTCAAAATGTAGACCTTACTTCAGCATTGCTTCGCTTGGGCAAATAGGTGCCTTTTATAAACATGCATGAAATATATAAAAAAAGTGTTGTGGGTTTCATGCATGTTAGTATGGCATGTGTAGACAAGTTTGTAGTAGTAATCGTCTAAAAATTGCAGAGAAGCTGGTTGAGGTGTGTGACTGGACAGGATTTGCTAATCTCAACTATCAGGCATTGAACTTCTCTTTTCTTGCAAGTGGCTCATTATACGCATAAAATGGAGAAACCACTTCTTTTGTGGTCAAACATAGTACTGCTGGGGCTGCTCTTATAGACAGTGAATCATTTTAAATTTTGTTTCGTGCGGACATCATAACTTTTTGTGTGCATTTGTTACACGATTCCATTATTGGAAGAGTTTTAATTTGCTTATTCGCAAAATTGGAGGTCTTGGCTCAATGGTTTTAAGTTGTTTAATATTTTCCTGCAAATTGATGCCTTTTCATTTCTCCAGAGGAATGCTGAAACTGCTTACAATGTATTTGAGGAAGCTATAGCCACTGAACGACAAAAAGATCAATCCCAAATGCCACCTATCTTATACCTCCAGTATTCAAGGTTCCTTCTCTTGGTAAGCAATGAATTGGTTAATAGATGTTGATGTGTTGTTAACATGTTTTAGTCAAAGGTAATTGATAGGTGTACCAAATTGCAGACCTAGGTTTCTTAAGATGATTGGATTGTGCATAAGTTGGTCTACGTTTCTTCTGCCTGATTCCTAATAATTTTTTTTTTGGTCAATTCCTAATAATTGAGGCCAGGGATTATCTTGATTTTATCTAACTTTTACTTACAACTAACTTTAGCTACTGAATGTATGAGCTTTATTCCATTGATAAGGATGTATGTGCTTGTGTACATATCAGCACTATGCAGTAAAGATTGTTCCCAAATTGCTATTTTATGTGTCGCATTTTGTGTTGTATTCTCACTGTCTCTTGTTTACATTAGGTTGCTGGAAATGTTGATAAAGTTAAAGAGATTTAAGATAGAGCTCTTGAGCATGTCTCTCTGTTGAAACATCTACTAGAGGTTTGTTAACCTGTCAACTGTGATTGCAATGGTATTTGAATAGTACTCGCACATTTCTTATATCCTTCTGCCTACTTTTGCTGGTATTTCCTCTTTTTTATTTTTACTTTTATTTTTTGCAGGCTGTGATTCACTTGGAGTCGATTCAGATGGCTCCAAAGCGAATAGATTATTTGGATCTGTTGGTGGAGAAGTTCGTAACGCTAAATTCTGATAGTGCTGATATGACTAGTAGTTTTGACAGCGAGCTATCCTCAATCTTTTTGGAGGTTGGTCTAAAATCTTCTTGATGGTGACTACTTTCTTTATTTTTTCTAATTAAAATAAAGGGACAAAGTGAAAATAAAGCAATTATCTTATTCATAGCAGACAAAAGTTTTCTGGATTTGGTCTTTTTGCTCTGCTTTTTATGTTTTAGCATGCTTTTCATGGCTGAGGTTATCAGTGCTTGGTTTTTGAACTCAATTTGTCATTGCCAAGTTGTTTCCTTTTCAAAAGAACTTCAAAATTTTAATTACATTAATTTATTAAATTTAATTGCTTACAATTTGCTAAGTCGTTTTTTTAATGCGTATCCATGCAATGTAATAGGAGATCACTGAGGATGGTATTGATGAGTGCTGAACCTCGCGAGTAGTGACTTTTGAAACTTGTATTGACCTGCCATGTTATTTTACATAAAAAAGACTTGCTGTGGTCTGTGGATGAATCAGATAAAAAATGCTACTATTGGTCTATTTAACTCTTTAATTAGATTAAACTAGTTGATCCAACTTAAGCAAAATTATCTAAAATCCCCTGACATCTCGTGATGAAAGACATTATTAATGGCCATACAAATCCATGAATGAAGTGTACAACCCTAACAGGATACTCCGTAGATTATATGACAACTAGGCACATAGGAAAACTAAATAATTCAAGAGATCTGAAACGAAATGAACAGTCTCTGGTACATATACAATAAAACCTTAAGGGTGTTATGTCTGATTGACTGATTGAGATGTACAATGCCAGAATTTTTTTCTTGTGACGTATTTGTTATTAGACCTATGCTGTTCAAAGTAAGTATTAAAAAGAAGTGGGGCTTTTTTTTGCAGTTTTTGGATCTTTTTGGTGATTCTCAAGCAATAAAATTGCTGAAAATCGACATGCAAAGCTGTTTTTGCTCTAGAAGACAGCATCAATGTTAAGAAAGAGAAATGCTGCAAACTATGTCATCTGAGAAGGCAAAATATGGGAGGTCTTCTAGTGCTTCAATGTTGCAGTCTAATGTGGGAGCATTTCCAAGCTCTCAAAGCCAATGGTCTGGTGTGCAACCTCAAGCTTGGCCTCTCGCACCCCAACCACAAGGACAACAGTGGAACGTAAGTTATGCTCAACAGGTTTATGTGTCAGAAGAAAATATATTCTATGTTAACTGGTGATAGAATGAAACAACAATAGATTTCTGAAAATAGGTTGGCCTTAAAGTATTATAATGCATACGTCTGAACTGTGGTTACCTAAAAAGAGACTACTAGTTCATTTGAACTGTTCTTATTGATGGTTGTTACGTAGCATATGTATATTTTATGTCTTTTTGGTAGTTAGATTCTAGTTTCTGCTTTATTTTCTAGTATTAATATGCACTTTTTTGACTATTTGTTTATTGGTCATCCTTTCAGGCTAACTATCCTAGTTATCCTGGTTACCATGGCTATGCACAACCACAGGGGCTGTCATCAGCCTCACAGGATGCTAGTTATGGTGTATATCAAGAGTAAAATAGACGAGTCCTAAACGGACCTGGTAGAAGCTCCAAGCGTGTCATAGCGCCTAGGCGGCGAACTCCTACTCCGTACCTACACATCAAAACTAAATACTAACGCCCGCTAACTAAATGATGCATCAAACTCAATAAACATCAATCAACAATCAAATAATCATAAATATGAAAATATTTCTAACTAATATTATTCATATAAATTTTACTGTGTTTTTCCTAAGTTACATCGTACCTAATTAACATGCTCAAATTTACTTTACATCATCGGATCACTTAATATTTACTCATTACCAATCATATCATACATATCATTACTTCTTTCATGCTCAGACTTCTATCATGGGAATCACTCAATCCTATCATGTTATGCTAACAATCATCAATTTAAATAATCAAATTGGAGGTAATTATACCTCACATCGTCGTGCAATCGGCGACGGTTAGGGTTCCGTCGCGTGTCCTCGGAACTCAAATTCGGCACTCATCGGCGTCTGAAGAAAAGAAGGGCGCGCGCAGGGGTGTGTGGTGGCAAAGTCATAAATATTACTTGACTCGTCTACGATTCGAGTCAAAAATAATATTTAAGTCGTAAAAAAATTCCAAAAAATATGGAAAAATCCCATAAAATTAAAAACACAAAAAAATGATAATGATATGCTCTAGAACTATCAACCCACCCAAAATGCCCGTAACGCGTCCTAATGCGGTAAACGGCATTAAATTAATTCTACGATCCATTATATATCATAATAAAAAAAAATGAACTGCATACTCTCATACATTCTGATACACAGCATTCTTTTCTGCTGTGTTCATGACGTTATCATCATATATTTGGGTACACATGACCCTTATGGCTCATACACGAGACCGGCGTCGGCTCGGTACACGTGCTCTAAAACTGACTCGACTCAAAAAATATGGTCGACCCGACCGGTTCTAAATATAAAACCCTAACTCGAATCGTGGGTTTTACAATATCCCCCTTATCCAGTACAGGTAACTTTCGTGGCCCGCCATCAATTTGACCTCAATGCTGACTATTAATTGATGCTTGATTTTTCCAAATGTTTACCATTTACCATTTCAGGAACTTACGGTTAAAGGTTATTGCTTTGTTTATGTTGTGTGGAAATCATATTATCAGGATAATTTCAGTTCTGTTGAGTTTGTGAAGACCATTTAACTTTTCATAATGTCTTTGAGTGTGGTGTATGCAATATAATACCTGTGCTCTTTTATTTGGTAAATGCAATTGAGCATTTTCTTCAGCAGCCAGGCCACGATGCACCCAGCTATATGTCTATGTATGCATGTGGTCCATTCACTAATTTATCTGTTAGTTAATTTCTGTTTTATATGATAAAACTGTAATGCAACCACTTTTGCAAGATTGCTATGTCCTGTTTTTCTTTGTGGATGGCCAATTTTTTCTGTATAAAGTGGTATAATCTTTTCTGTTGCATGATTTTTAATGTGTGTTCTGTCAATGGTTTATTTTATGACTTTCCTCGATTATACTTAGGCACCCCCGCTGCAAACCTACCCCGAAAGTACTCTTGCTTTTACACCTGGTCAACCGCAAGCATCAGGCGCCCCTGCTCAAGCATCTTACTATGGCTATTGATCAATGGCTAAGCAAATGCAATCTTTGTAAAACCAGTTACGTCAACTTTTTGATTTCCCCTTGTTTTCGACTTTTCTAACAGGAGCTTTTGTTAGATGATTGCACTATTAAAGATGGTTTCTTAGATTTGCATGTTTTGAGAAGTTTACATCCTTGCAGAGTTAAGAGTTGTGAGACCTTGCATAGTTCTGAGCTGCGACCCAACAATGCTACCCTGGTATAGTTTCATTTTTGGGGGGCTATAAGTCACTGGTTTAAGACTGGCGCCTTCGTTTGTTGCTTCTTTCCGAGCGTTGGAGGGTGTAGTTGGACCTCCGACCAAGATATGAACTTGTTGGGAGTTTTTCGATTGGATCGGTTTGGAAGGTGGAACCACCTCAAAAAACTAATGAATAGTAATCTCTAGCTGCTCACTTTGTGTTAGATTAGTCATCAGACGGAGAATGTTAAAATGTGTCATTAAAATTCTTTCGTGATTTTCTACATCACCGGGTTTGAAGAAAACGCATCTCCATGTCTGAAAATTTAGTCTTAAACGCCATTCATGTTATACATGAAAATTTTACAAATATTTGATCATGATTCTTAATTGATATTATGGACATTCGACAAACCACCCAAGCTACAAATTTTCTTCTGTATATTGAATGTTGTATAAGTTATTTTTTTCTTTTGACATCCAGTTATATGCATATATTTATCAATGTGGACTTGAATAAAATTACTGTCACCACCTTAACCCTAAATTATAATATGCAGTTCATAACATGATTATATCATACAAAGTTTCCATAAGCATGCTGCAGCAGCAATAAAGCATGATTATATCAAAATGTTTGCCGATGGGTTACCCAGATTTAAACTGGCCAACCCCGGTCAGATATATAAATGACAGTTTCCAACCAACCCAACGCTAAAACATTGAAAAATACTCAAAGATAATTCTTAAGATAACTTCTTAAATAAATGGAGAAATTCTGCGAAAGATAACTTTTAAGAAATTTTGCAAAAATATAAATGGAGCCTAATTGTTTTACATTGAAATTCCGTGCTCAATGAGCCTAATTGTTTCATAAATTTCAATGATCCGCGGGTGAGAAACATCACCAGCAAGGAAAATATTCACATCGTCTTTCATTTCTATCCAGCTGCACCCAGGTTGCTTCTTCACCCGTCTACTCTTCATCAATGTCAAAATCTTATCTGCATCCTTCCTCTTTCCACCGCTCGAATACATCTCCGACATTATCGCATAGGCGCCAGCATTATCAGGTTCTTTTTCTAACAATTGCAGGCCCGCCATCTCCCCCACCTCAACATTACCGTACATGCGGCAAGCTCCAAGAAGTGCAGCCCAAACAGTAGCACCAGGTTCAACCCCGTCTGATCTTATCTGCTCAATAAACTTGGTTGCCTCTTCCAAGAAACCAGACCTACCTAGGATATCAACAATGCAAGTATAGTGCTCGGTTGTTGGTTGAAGATGGCATTTGTACATCATGTATCCGAAATAATACAATCCTTCATCAATAAAACCAGCATGGCTACAAGACGATAGGACTCCAATGAAGGTAACCTCATCAGGTTTAGTATCTGTAAGTTTCATGCGTTTGAAATATTCTAAAGCTTCTCTGACCCTTCCATGATGAGATAATCCACATATTATCGAATTCCACGAGATAAGATCACGATGTTCTATACATGAAAATGCTGCCATAGCTGCATTTACGCTACCACATCTGGCATACATAGTAACAATAGCATTGCAGACTGCGATGGAACAACCAAAACCCATCTTAATTACTTGACAATGGGTTTGCTTACCAAAATGCAAGGTCGGTAGAGTCGAACAAATGTCTAAAACACTCGTGAATGTAGCTTGATCAGGTCTCCAACCCTCCCTTTCCATTGAAAGGAAAAGCTCCAAACCGTACTCGCCATTATCGTTTTTGCCCAATCCAAAGATCATGGCATTCCACATTGTGACATCTTTGCAAGGTGCCATGCTAAAAATCTCACAAGCAGCGTCAACTTCGCCTAGCTCAAAATAGCCTACGGCCAAGTTTGTCCACGAGATAGTATCCACGAAAGGAATTTTCACGGTAAAAGCATGAGCTTCTTGCATCATTTCACTCCTAATCAATCCCGATAAATACGCATTCCATGCACGCGGTTGTTGTTGAGGCATTTCACCTATGTAAATTAGGGCATCCTCCAATTTCCCACAACCAATTGCTCCGTCAACCATCTCATTCCAAGAATCTGGATCCTTCTCCGGCATTTTCACAAACAAACTACCAACTATCCACGGCCGCCCATTCTTAACATACAAATTTAACAAGGCATTCCACGCACGAATATCGTGCAGCACCGGCATTTCATCAAACAATGTACGAGCATCGTCGACCCTACCCTCCCCACCCAGCGCCACCACCATGGCCGTCCACGACACAACGTCCCGTTCGGGCATTTCATCGAACAGCCTCCGAGCATCCCGAAAACGCCCACAGTTCACAAGCCCGCCAATAACAATGTTCCAAGACACGACATTTCGGCTCGGCATTCCGTCGAACAGCGCAATCGCATCGTCCAACAACGAATTGTGTACGTACCCAACAATCATGGAATTCCAAGAAACAACATCCTTCACCACCATCTTGCCAAAAACAAGCTCGGCGCCAAGTACATCACCGTGTTTCATCAATCCAGCAATCATGACGTTGTAGGAATAAAGGTCCCGGCCGGGCATTGTGTCGAACACATGGACGGCGGCCAGGAACATGTCGTTTTGGAAGTAGCCGCGGAGCATGGCGTTCCAAGTGACGGTGTTCGCGCAAGGGGACGAGCGGAAGAGGTTCTCCGCCGAGAGGACGAGGCCATTGCGCATGAGGTACGATATTCGGGCGTTGATGGATGTCTGGTGGCGTTGATAGGCATGGCTTCGACGGAGAAGAAGGAGGTGGGAGAAGGTTGGTAGGAGTCGGCACCCAACACCCGCTCTGATCATAATCCATTGACAACTCTATCATGTTCAAACACGTAATAACGGGTTTAGTGATCTTAATCCTTACCTCAACCGTGTTAAAACTCCATTTGTTTGTCAATACACGCACAAAAACTCTTACTTTGTTCAATTAATATTTTTTTACCATATAAATTGAAATAAAATTATTTTTTTCAAAAGATTAAATAAATTGTTCCAGCCCAGATTATGTGATTATATAAAGTCATTATTAATATGTAATTCTATTAATTATTTATTGCATTTTATGAGTGAAATAAATTAAATTAGCTTGAGCTCGTCAAAAACTCAAAACCAGCGCAAATGCCACTGAGCTTGACTTTGTGCTGTCGGAGGCTCAATTAAACTCGAAGCATAGTGGGTTTGTCCCCTTGAAATTAGTCACACCAAGTATAACGCAAATTAATTATTGCTTGAGAGTTGTTTTACAAGCCTTCAGCGTGCGATTGGTGCTTCTTGTATATAATTAGTCATGGACATCGATATATATCTCAAATCATAAGGCAGAAAATGATGGGGAATGTATGTACTGGGTTTCTTAGAAAGAGCACAAGGAATAGAACTTGGATCAACACCCTTGTGGAACCTGCATAGGGCAGACAAAAAAGAGCTGCAAACCTTTTTTGCATTTATCTTAGCAGTAGCCCCATCCATATCAACCGACCTCAGAATTTAGTTTAATCCTCGTTTTCTTCAGTCATTGGGGAGGTCCACGCCCAAAGAACTTCAAACTGAGATCCAGATATTAGGAATTTAGTGGGCAAGGACCGACTGTGGCCTTTGCTTTTTTAAAAAACAAAAACTGGAGTGATATTACGAGATTGTACGAGGGATCTGACATTCTCTGAAACCAGACTAGCTTAACATTGGGCCAAATGACAAGAATCAGTAAATGGGGAGTATAATGAGACGCCAAAGCACCGGAAGGCAACCGGCAAACAATAGTGCAAGGGCGACAATACAAAGACTCAAAAACAAACTGGTTAAGGTTAGCAGCACATCTCAAAATACCAACAAAAAACAAATCATCCACACAGGATACGATTATAAATAACCAGCCAAATAATAGAAAAAATGTTCATAAGAACACAAGTTTGATTCAAAACAAAAATAGCTTTTAACAGCATGGTACGAAGCTTCAAAAAACTTAATCCCTATTTCATTCAGTCTTATTCGAACACCAAAACACAAACATAGAAATCCTAACACTTGCTCAGACAATGGCGTTGGCGGCACTGGCAATCCTAGGCCACAGATCAGCACATTCCTTCCCAATAGGTCCAGTTATAGCAGATCCTATTGAATGCCAAACATGAAATGATGTTCAGATTGTAAATGAGGTAAACTCACCCGGACTGAAATCAAATATGGGTAGATTTAAGTATCAGCCAAGCAAAGGAATATCTAGAATTACCTTTCATTTCTCCTTTTGGATTTACGATCACTCCAGCATTATCTACAAATATGATAAATCCAATAATCAGAAGCTCACACATTTATCGTAGGCGTTAAAAGGAAAATTCAAGTTTTTTCCCATCATGCAAGAGTTGTTCTAATTGTAAAACTACACATCAGAAGAATTGCATCCATCCATCCTTTGCATGATCACAAAAGTTTTAAGTTCAGAGTCAACTCCATGAAGCCCAAAACCGCCCAATTGTACATGAACATTAAATGCAAGGCCCTTGTACACATTCATCTACCACAATGCTACGTCGAAAATTTAAACCGCAAGAGCCTCAGACAATTAAAAGCCTCCAAGACCAATCCTATGTTCAAATCAACTAAGCTTCAATAACACAGCCTATCATATTCCTCAATTTGTAAATTGAAGGAGGGGATGCACAACTGAAAACAACTAGATAAAGTAAAACCGTACATAAAACAAACAAAAAGCCACAACCTACAATCTTGACAGCAAACATATAAGTCCGCAGCTATCCAAACGCATAATAAGATGTCCACTATTGCTTCAATCAAAGTCATACCATCACATATAAATAACAAACCAACTAAAATATAACGATTCTTTCTTCCATAAAATTACATCTACAAATAAACACGAGTCAATCCACAATAACCAAAAAACATCAATAAAAAAAAGCAAACATTTTCATCAAAGCCATCGAATGTATACCTTCGAAGTACATGTAGACGCCGTCCTTTCGACGCCACGGCTTGCGCTGGCGGACGATGACCGCCGGCATGACCTTCTTCCGGAGGTCGGGCTTACCCTTCTTCACCGTGGCCATGACCATGTCGCCGACGCAGGCCGACGGCAGGCGATTGAGCCGGCCCTTGATCCCCTTCACGGAGATGATGTACAGGTTCTTGGCGCCGGTGTTGTCGGCGCAGTTCACAGTCGCCGCCACCGGCAGACCCAGCGACATGCGAAACTTGTTCCCGGCCGATCCTCCACGACCTGGTCACCACCAAAACAGAAAAAGATTAGGTTTTTATTAAAATCGAACGTCGGAGGAACGGATTGGGGGTCTAGATCAGCGAAGCCGACGGACCTCGCTTCGACATTTTGGGCTACGAAGTGCAGCTCCCTGGGGTGGAGAGGAAGACGAAGGGGGAGGAGGGGGAATTAGGGTTTCTAGGGCTTATATATGGCCTAGGGTTTTTCTTTATGTGAATGTACGGAAATGCCCACGCTGTTTTTGTCAAATGATGTGTTGTCCCGAGAGGCACCGTGGCTTGCGACCGAGGGACGAAGGCTTGTTCTAGGGTCCACAGTCCAGACGTTGAGAGTTCACATGGCGAAAATTTCCGCTCATATGACTAAAATCTCCTCATTGTCTTTTATTAAAATTATTAAATTAAAATTAATGAAAAATATATTTTCGTAATTTACAATTAATAGTGATTATAAATATGCATATTTAGCAGATTTTTCATTTTAGCCGATAGAATAGCATTTTTTTCTACTCGAGGGACCATGTGATCTTAGCCTTAGAATTGAAAATTAAATATTGAAAGAGTCCTGATTGTTGTCCCCAGCTTGGAACAAATATAAATTCCTTAATCAGACCAGTTCAACCGTAACCAAAAATTTTAACCAAAGATATCCAGCTCATATGACCCATTTTTTCGTTCTTTTGTTCGTTTAAAAAAAACACCCCTCCGACTTATTATGACACCTTGAGAATCACGAGCCTCAATTTATAATGATTAGCCACTTGAAAAGGCTTTAAAACATACGCTTCAATTTATAATGATTAGCCACTTAAAAAGACTTTAAAACATGCATTTGTACAAAACACCACCCATCACATAATTATAAAATGAGCATACACATTTGACATTACTATGTTTTAAGTGTGCTTAGAAAAAAGTAGAAACTTTTTTGGCTAATTTATCGCATCATAGTTTTCTCAGAAGTTATCACATTTCGGAAAGTGAAGTTTCAAGCCTATTTCGAGTATATATATTCAAAACTTGCTCGATCTCAAGTCGAGTTTGAATGAACTTCGAACTATTCGAGTCGAGTTCGAGCACAAGCTGAGCTAGGCTCGCTCACTCATTTAACAGTCCTATTTCACAAGCCACTCATTTTATGAAATTTTGTCCTTGAAATTTCTATACTTGACTCGTGGGCTGTTGCTGGCACCGACCCACGACCTTCTTTAGTCAGTGACCGGCAACCAAGCTAACGTCCCAAATCAAGCCCACTATCTAACATAGAATCAAGATGCTCTGATAAGATTTGTAACAACTAGATCTAAAGTGCAACGTAATGCGTTATGTCATTTCTTCAAAAGTGGTTAACTAAAGTTAAAGATATATAGTTTATTCTCACTTATAAATATGATCTTACTCTATTAGGTATTAAATGTGGGACTAAGTTGAGGTATCTCATTGTAAAACCCACGATTCGAGTCAGGGTTTTATATTTCAGAACCAGTGCGGTTCGACCGTTAGTTTCGAGTCGAGTCAGATTCAGAACACGTGTACTGAGTCGACGCCAGTCGCGTGTATGAGGTATGAGGGTCATGCGTACCCAAGTATATAATGATAACGTCATGAACACAGTAGAACAAAATGAGTTATCAGAATATATGAGACTATGCCAGTTATTTTTTTCTTTTTATATATAGTGGATCGTAGAATTAGTTTTAGGCTCGTTACCGCGTTAGGACGCGCTACGGGCAGTTTGGGTGGGTTGTTAGTTATAGAGCATGTCATTATGATGTTTTGGTGTTTGTTTGATTTTATGGGATTTTTCCAGATTTTTTAGGATTTAATACGACTTAGTTATTATTCTTGACTCGAGCCAGAGACGAGTCAAGTAATATTTACATGTTTGCCACCAGCCCTTTTCTTCCTCTCCCTGACCTTTCCTTTCTTCTTCCCCAAACCCTTGCCGTGCGCCGCCCATTGTGCATGATGCTGCCACTGTGGCCGACACCACCTTGCCACCAATCGGTGCCGCTAGGCCTCGCCATAGCGTCGTCGTGCCGTCCTGACTAGTCCCAGCTGTCGCCCAACCTCCACAATGCCGGAATCGCTGCGCCTAGCACTGTGGTTGAGTCACCGATTCCGCCAGCCAGCGACCGTCGCTGCCACGATCGAGTGGTCACCTCGACACCCTCGACCGCCCAGCGATCTTTCCTGATCGGAGCGGAGGTTGTCACCGCCCAGGCCTGCCGGATTTAGTCACCCACCACCGACCATCTGTTTTAGCCATATTCTGGCGAGGCGCCACCTCCGCCGACCATGTCAACGCCGTAGACGCGTCGGGCTCGCTGAGCCGGTTCCAATGGTACCCAATACCATTGCTTTCCAGCCAGTAGACGCCGCCAGCGGTTGTCGCCGGAAAATCGCTGGAAGCTGCCAGAAAACCATTGAAACCCGCCGGAAAACCGGATTCGCTGGAATTCACCGGATCTTTCGCGGAGCTCATCCAGTCGATCCCGATCGAATGTTGGATGCCGATGAGCACCGAATTCAAGCTCCGAGACACGCGACGGAACCCTAGTCGTCGCCGATTGCCGCAACGTGAGGTATAATTACCTCCAATTTGATTATTTAAAATTGATGATGATTGTTAGCATAGCATGCTAGAATTGGTTAGTTGTCAGGATAAATGTATGACTATGAATGAAATGATGATTGCATGATGCAATTAATTGAGAATGAAGGTTAAGTGATCTAATGAGGTAGATTGAGTCGGAGCATGATGATGGATCACGACATAAGTTAGAAAAACATAATAAAATTGGTATGAATAGGATGAGTTAGGATTACTTACATTTATGATTATTTGATTGTTGATTATGATGGATGATTATTATGTTGTGTGTTGATTATATGACGAGTTTGATGCATCATTTAGTTAGCAGGCGTTAGTATTTAGTTTTGATGTGTAGGTACGGAGTAGGAGCTCGCCGCCTAGGCGCGATGACACGCTTGGAGCTTTTACCAGGTTCGTTTAGGACTCGTCTCTATTTTACGTTCTTTTCTATTGTATGTTTATTTTATTATTTGCAGGACGGGTTAAGTGGCATTTTATTGGATCCCACTTAACTCGGGCCATTTAACTGAACAGTTTTCCGGATTAATAACCCCTCGAGGATGAGATCCCTCGAGGATGATTTCGAACAATAAGATCCTACCACAAGTTGCCTTCGAGACCTATTATATAAATCTCTACCCATATATATATATATATATATAGTTTTCGCAGTTTTCAGTGAGACGAGAGATGGAGAAATCGACTGCACGTACCATGAGCGGATGCCGTAACAGTTAAAGCGGGCTCTGGATTGGTGTCAGCGGACTGTCCATTCCCGAGGGATCCTGATAACTCCGCGTTTGAAGTTCCTCACTGTAAAACCCACGATTCGAGTTAGGGTTTTATATTCAGAACCGGTCGGGTCGACCGTTATTTTCGAGTTGAGTCAGTTTCAGGACATGTGTACCGAGCCGACGCCGGTCGCGTGTATGAGCTATGAGGGTCATGCGTACCCAAGTATATGATGATAACGTCATGAACACAGCAGAACAGAATGAGTTATCAGAATATATGAGAGTATGCCAGTCATTTTATATATATATATATATATATATATATATATATATATATATATATATATATATATATAGTGGATCGTAGAATTAGTATTAGGCCGTTTACCGCGTTAGGACGTGTTCGGGCAGTCTGGGTGGGTTGTTAGTCATAGAGCATATCATTATAATGTTGTGGTGTTGTTTGATTTTACGGGATTTTTTCCCGATTTTTATGAATTTGTTTAGGATTTAATACGACTTAGTTATTATTCTTGACTCGAGCCGGAGACGAGTCAAGTAATATTTACGAGTTTGCCACCACACACACCCCCG
>JAURVB010009716.1:0-10519 GCA_033002965.1 Piper betle | reverse complement strand
AAAATTTTGTTTATCACAAAATAAATTTATTGATAATTTATCCAAAAGAAGGTGAACTTATAAGTGAGCTCAATAAAATCATTTATTGTACGATAATTTAAAGGAGCATATCACATACCTTCTGAAGTTTCATATAAGGGTCTTTAATGGACTCTGCAGTATCAATAGCTGTTTGTCCCTTGTTGTTCATAATCCCTTTGTCCACTCCATGAAGGCTGCAAATAAGATATAGAAGGGGAATGTTGATCTTCTTGACGGCCAAATGCGTTGGAGAATCCCCATTATCATCCCTCTCATTGAGAAGAAACCTGAGCTCGGACTGTCGGAGTATAAATGCAACCACACCTTGTCTTTCATTCTCTACTGCCATATGGAGGATATTCCTTCCCCTCCCATCCAAGAAATTGGCCGAGTCCGGGCATTTTAGAAATATCTCTCGAACCATGTCTTCACGGCCATGAATTGCAGCCAAGTGAATGGGTGATCTCCTCCTACTGTCCACTGCATAAGCAGCCGACCTGTCCCTTCTCAATAAAAGTTTAACTGCCTGTAAACTTCTGCAAGTTGTTGCATAATGCATAGAATTTTACCTTTTGTCATCATTTAGTTTGGCAAGTGATGGTTCTCGGTTTAGGAGTATCTCTGCAACATCTATCACCATAAAGGTTCTAAGTTTATAAATATGATATATGAAAAAACTAATATTAATTCAAGCCCACACTTGTACATCAGCAAAAAAATTATGAGCCGTTACACAAGAATAGTTAAAAGATAAGAGCAATTTTGACAAATTTAAAAATAAAATAAAATAAAAACATTTGGTCTAAATAGATGACCAAATGTAACTTTTAATGATATTTTTTATTAACAAGAGCTGATACTAAGCAATCTCATTATATACAACATAAGTGATTTCTTTTAGGTTGTATGTTGGACGATGAAAGGTTTTTCAATTTATAGGGTATCTAATCTTGTGTGATCAGTTTTTATTTGAAGAAATGCCCACAAATTATAAACAAATAAAATTATATCTCACAAAAGACATAAGAATTTAGATGATTTAGATGATTATACGTGGGGCTGAGAAAGGTTTGCTTAATCAACTAACCCGACCGAACCAAGCCCATTTAATTAGGCCACCGTGAGTATTTAATGAGGGGTAATTTTTTTAAAACTAATTTGGCTGTAAGACCTTGCAATTGATTTTTAAGGGATCTTATTCGAATAAGTATTGAATGTAAGAGTAATTTATAGGATCTCACAATGTGTTTTATATATTAATATCATATATAATAACCATTTTAAATATTTACTCTCAAGTAGCAATAATAAGAAAAAGTTATACTCTTTTAAATAAGCCTAGAATGCCTCTTTACTATGAACTTATTTAGGTGGTTCAATATCTTTATAATCTTGTATGCAGGTGCCATAAATTTATTTGCAGGATCCCACCATGTGTTTGATATATTAATATCATATGTACTAAACATTTTAATATATACTCTCAAGTAGCAATAACAAAAAATATATACTATTTCAAATAAACTTAGAGTGCCTCATTACAATGAACTTGTTTAGGTGTTCAATATCTTGATTATCTTCCATGTAGGTGCTATAAAATTTATTTGCAAGTTCTCACAATGCGTTTGATATATTAATATCGTATATAATAACCATTCTAATATTATATACTTTCAGGTAGCAATAATAAAAAAATATACTCTTTCAAATAAATATGAAATGCCTTAGTATTACGAACTCATAAAAGTGTGTGCTAACTATGTTGATAACCATCCATGCGGGTAAAGATTTTAAAAACTTTTGGACAGAAAATTGTGATTGAAGTAGTTCTATAATGTTCTCTTGGTGGTTTATTTGAAGCATGATTCAATGGCGGTGTTTTCTAATGATTTGAGTTGGTTTGGATGGAATTGTTCATAAAGTGAGAAGCCAAACTCATCTGACATTTTCTTTTAAAAAATAAGCCCCGCAGCGGTGGAGGTAGAGGGTGGGTGCATCAACCAGATTGCCACCTACAAAATCTGATGCCTCTGGTCATGGGTAACAAGATTTGTCTATCATGGGGAAAAGAGGACGAGGGTGGTCCAATCTGACTATCGTCGGGTAAATATAGGTAGGGGGTTAGAGTTGAATGAGAGCAACAGGCTTGAGCCGCCACAAGTCCCCCTTTGCTTACTCTTTCATTTTTTTTTTTGCTGCCCATCATAATTGGGCCTCGGCCTTTATGTGTGGCTAGACCTTTCCATTAAAAAGGCATGTGTTGTGCCCTCGCTCAGGTATCCTACCTATGTTGCAGTACAGAGTGATTATGGTTAGGGTTGCCACTAGGCCGGGTTTGGTCCAGGTTTTTCAAGACCTCGAACCCGACCCAATATCAAAGACTTGGACCCGAATGTGTATATAAGTATTTTCCTTTGATTTAAACCCGGACCCAACTCCGACTTGATTTAAAAATCATGGACCCGAACCGAACCCTAACCGATAATAATATATAATTATATAAAAACATACAAAATTTATATATTTTATGATAATTTTTCTTATTTATAATAAAATATAACATTTTCTAGAAGATATTTCATATATGTACTATAACATATAAAGAAAGATCAAAATTTATTACAAAAATTAACTTATTTTCTGGGTTTGGGTCCTCATAGGGTTGGGCCGCTTAAAACCTGAATCTGGACCCAATATGAAATGTGTACTAACAAACACCTGAACCTTAGGACCCGAATCTGATATGGTTGGACCCAAACCCAGTACTTATGGATCGGGTCGGGTACTCCATACCCGAACCCGTTGGCAACCCTACTTATAGTAGGAGCCTTTAAGTTAACATCTCACTTGTATGTTCAGCATGTATTATGTAGCAGTTCTTTGGAGGTTTCTATCTTAAGTCTCCTTAAGAGTTGCGATCTACTTTAGTGTAAGTTAGTCTTAATTAGTAGTCTAATGAAGAGTTTTCTAAATTATAACATCGTATTTCGGTATGTGTTCGGGCCTAATTGCAGTGTTACGTGATATTCACTAATATTCTGGAGGATAACGACTACATATTGGCGATATGTATCTCTGGCAAGTGCATAGTTTGAGCTTCCATCTTCAAATATTATCTCAGGTTGTACGACCTGCTTCTCATATGAATATTTCTTCATAACCATTTCACATTTTCATGTGTGAGTGGGAGAAATTTTAGTGGTGCACGTGATATGGTAACGCATCATTACCCAATTAATTATGTACGAGTGGGAGATATTAACATTAGTTTTATTTTACACCCATTTTGGGGTGGTCCCTACCAAAACAAAGATAAGATAAAGACTTGATCTTCTTGTTGAATTATCCCCTCCCAGAAAATCCCATTTGTTGAGATACTTAAGGAGATAATGTTATCTCATGGGGCTTTATAAATAAGTGCTCAATTTCTCAGGCATGATATTCAATCAAAAAAGAAAAATAAATGGTGGAAGAAAGAAAGGGTAGATAAGTGATCGATTTCTCATGTATGATATTCAATCAAAAAGAAAAATAAATGGTGGAAGAAAGAAAGGGTAGATAGAATATGATGTTAGTCATTGTAATATCCAAGATGACTTGTGATATATAGTCTTGATCTACGATTATATATTCTTGATCCAAGTTTTATCTATTCTTATTTATTTAAATTCTCCGTGATAATAATCTAAGACATTTGATTATGTTAAAAAAATGATTCCAAAAGTCAATGGTTCTCCCATCGATCATGGTAAATTTAATGCAAGTCAATGCATTTTGGTCATCCCAATGATTTAGTTGTGTACAATTGTATATAAGACTTAGGAGATTGTCTATTTTAAATTGACACTACTTTCTTTTCCATTTCTAATTGAGTATGTGACATTTTCATTAGAGTACATGCTATGTGCACCATCAAATTTTCTCCAATTTTTTAGCCTTGAATTTGATGGGCTCATTTAATTAGCAACATGGATCATGCTAAGAAGGTGACGAGGAACGAGACCACACCAGAGCCTGTCCCAGTAACCCAATTCGTAGCCCGGAATGGCACTCGCTCGACCTCAAGAACCAAAGCTGCTAAGGTGGTCTTGTAGGACTTGACAACCACATTGTAATCTCCATCTAAATCGTCGAAGGATAAAACCGAAGCATAATCAAGACCATAGAGCTCTGTCAACTCCAGATTGATGCAGTCCCTCCATTTCATAGACGACCACAAGTCGAAAAAGGTAAGCGGACTTAGTAGAAAAAAGAACACGCCGGGTCCCAAGGCGCAGATAAAAATGGCGAGCCATTTGCTCCTGCCTGCCAACACCACATATATTCCTGTCACAAATGCTACAATCATGGCCAAGATGGCTATTATGGTGAGACGTTGGCAAAATCTGACAGTGAATACTAGTAGACGATGGTCACTTGCTGATGCCCATATTTGAAGAATTGCCACAGCAACGGAGATGGTCATGGCAAGGGTGTTGGCAATGAGGAAGACTTTGAAAGCGGGTCGAGTTGCCCAAACCGGTGCACCCTTGTTTGGTCCATCTTGTTCGTAGCCACCCGGCATGGTGAAGGCAGCAGCAAAAGTGACGGTTGCTATGAGTATGGCTAATAGAGACAATGTGTTGGCTCTTGATTTGAGTGACCTGATGGAGGTTGTTTCTTCTGGATCATTGTCTATCCCTCTACCTCCCCTTCTATTTTGATCATGACCAGCACCCCTACCATTGTTGGATGAGTTGATAACAGGATGATCATGGGTTGAACTAGAGATGACATCCTGGTCTTGATCTTCTTCATGCTTGCCTTTCGGAACCCCCACATATTTTAGCGCTCGAATCATACGAATCTGCAAAACAGTTTTAGGAATTTGATTTAGCCCATTAGCTATTATCACAAAATTTGTTTATCACAAAATAAATTTATTGATAATTTATCCAAAAGAAGGTGAACTTATAAGTGAGCTCAATAAAATCATTTATTGTACGATAATTTAAAGGAGCATATCACATACCTTCTGAAGTTTCATATAAGGGTCTTTAATGGACTCTGCAGTATCAATAGCTGTTTGTCCCTTGTTGTTCATAATCCCTTTGTCCACTCCATGACGGCTGCAAATAAGATATAGAAGGGGAATGTTAATCTTCTTGACGGCCAAATGCATTGGAGAATCCCCATTATCATCCCTCTCATTGAGAAGAAACCTGAGCTCAGACTGTCGGAGTATAAATGCAACCACACCTTGTCTTTCATTCTCTACTGCCATATGGAGGATATTCCTTCCCCTCCCATCCAAGAAATTGGCCGAGTCCGGGCATTTTAGAAATATCTCTCGAACCATGTCTTCACGGCCATGAATTGCAGCCAAGTGAATGGGTGATCTCCTCCTACTGTCCACTGCATAAGCAGCCGACCTGTCCCTTCTCAATAAAAGTTTAACTGCCTGTAAACTTCCGCAAGTTGTTGCATAATGCATAGAATTTTGCCCTTTGTCATCATTTAGTTGGGCAAGTGATGGGTCTCGGTTTAGGAGTATCTCTGCAACATCTATCACCACAAAGGTGCTAAGTTTATACATATGATATATGAAAAAAACCAATATTAATTCAAGCCCACACTTGTACATCAGCAAAAAAATTATGAGCAGTTACACAAGAATAGTTAAAAGATAAGAGCAACTTTGACAAATTTAAAAATAAAATAAAATAAAAACATTTGGTCTAAATAGATGGCCAAATGTAACTTTTAATGATATTTTTTATTAACAAGAGCCGATACTAAGCAATCTCATTATATACAACATAAGTCATTTCTTTTAGGTTGTATGTTGGACGATGAAAGGTTTTCAATTTATAGGGTATCTAATCTTGTGTGATCAGTTTTTATTTGAAGAAATGCCCACAAATTATAAACAAATAAAATTATATCTCACAAAAAGACATAAGAATTTAGATGATTTAGATGATAATACGTGGGGCTGAGAAAGGTTTGCTTAATCAACTAACCCGACCGAACCAAGCCCATTTTAGAAGTTTGGTTCCATGTTACTTCGGTTTGGTTGTAGTTTGGTTGAAACCAAAAGCCAACCAAACTTAGTTTGGTTGGTTCAGTCGATTTTCTGGTTGACCGGATAAAACTTAATAAACCAATCAATAGAAAGGATCTCATTTGCATCACTGCCTCCACTTTCCTTCTTCTTTTAAATCATGACTATATGTACCTCTAGTGATTATAATATATAATAAAGGTTTATACAATCGTCATTTTGGTTATATCCATTTAAAATGACGTCTGTGTAGCTGAAGAGATGGATGTTTGATACATTATTAACTGTATTTGTACATCTATTATACAATGTCCCAAACTAGAACCTTATCTATATAATTTTTCATGATAAGTTTGTAATTAGCTGCTGAGTGTGTGCTAACATAGTATTTCAAAAATAAGATTGAAGAATAACTAGATCAAACACTAAAGAGGGAACACTTAATGATTGGGAGCACCATTTATCATTTCGTTAGTTTGGTTGGAGTTCGGTTAAAATCAAGGTAAACCGAATTAGTTTGGTTTGGTAAGTTTGGTTATTAATTGTAATTTGGTTTATGCTCGATTAACCAAACTAACTCACTTCGATTAATTAGGTAGGTGGTTGGGCTCAGTTTTAACTTAATCAACCAAATGATGAGCCCTAATTATGTGTATGTATATAACAACCTAAATAGGTAGGCCGATCCCAAGACACTTGTTTTACTACTTAGTAATGATCGGGCTTAGTGCAAGCTGATAAACCTTAGCGATTCTTTCAAAATAGTTAACCTAAGTTAAAGAAAGAATAAAAATTTGTTGTAAGGTCTTACGGCCAACTTTGCTGTAAAACCTAATCAGCAAGTAGATATGTATGGGTAATAGTACCCATTTATTATTAAATTTTTGAAATTGCCACTATGAGTATTTAATGAGGGGTAATTTTTTTAAAGCTGATTGGGTCTTAAAGTTAATTTGGTGTAAGACCTTACAATTGATTTTTACTCTTAAAGAAATATAGGTACATCGTCATTAATATATCAGATCTTATCCGGATGAGTATTGAATGTAAGAGTAATTTAAGGGATCTCACAATGTGTTTTATATATTAATGTCATATATACTAACCATTTTAAATGTTTACTCTCGAGTAGCAATAATAAGAAAAAGTTATACTCTTTCAAATAAACTTAGAATACCTCATTACTATGAACTTATTTAGGTGGTTCAATATCTTTATAATCTTCTATGCAGGTGCCATAAATTTATTTGCAGGATCTCACCATGTGTTTGATATATTAATATCATATGTACTAAACATGTTAATATATACTCTCAAGTAGGCATAACAAAAAAAATATACTATTTCAAATAAACTTAGAGTGCCTCATTACAATGAACTTGTTTAGGTGTTCAATATCTTGATTATCTTCTATGTAGGTGGTATAAATTTATTTGCAAGTTCTCACAATGTGTTGGATATATTAATATCATATATAATAACCATTCTAATATTATATACTTTCAAGTAGCAATAATAATAAAAAAATACTCTTTCAAATAAACTTGAAATGCCTTAGTATTAGGAACTCATAAAAGTGTGTGCTAATTGTCGGCCTCCTCTCAAGTGTGCAAAATATGTTGATAACCATGCATGCGGGTAAAGATTTTAAAAACGATTGGACAGAAAATTGTGATTAAGTAGTTCTATAATGTTCTATTGGCGGTTTATTTGAATCATGATTCAATGGCGTTTTTTTCTAATGATTTGAGTTGGTTTGGATGGAATTGTTCATAAAGTGAGAAACCAAACTCATGTGACATTTTCTTTTAAAAAATAAGCCGCGCAGCGCTAGAGGTAACCAGGGTTGTTGCCCCTGCCAGATTGCCACTTAACAAATCTGATGCCTCTAGTCATGGGTAGCAAGATTTAGCTGTCATCGGCCAAAGAGGACAAGGGTGGTCCAATCTGACTATCGTCGGGTAAATATAGCTACGGGAGTTAGAGTTGAATTAGAGCAACAGGTTTGAGCCGCCACAAGTTCCTCCTTTGCTTCCTCCACAACTATATCCTGATTATATAGGATCCTGTAAACTAACCTCTTCTACCTCTGTTTGTTGGGCACTTCTGTAAACGCCTTCTAAGGCCTGCGCGTAAACATTTGAGAAGCCTGTCATGGCTCAGAAGACATTTGGGATGCAAGTTATGAGGTTGCTCAGCGTCATGCCCCGAGTTGCTTGCACAAAATTCATGCACTTGGCCTTCTCCCCCTCTTACCTTCTTTCTCAGTGCGTCTGTCTTAGAACGTCTCACTGATAATGGATGTGTTGAACTCATGCCAGAGGCTAGATCATTTGATGGGTCCTCGTTGAACTTATTCTCCATCTTGCTCAGCAGACTTTGTTCTCTTTCCAGCATCCTCTCAAGCCGTTCAGCTCATCCTTTGGAGCTTTCTTTCTTCGCCTTGCTGCTGGGCAATTGCCTTTATGACTGATATAAAGCTATTTTAATGGCGTCAGAAGCAACCTGCAAAAGATTTGAGAGATTTCTAAGCTTCTCTACTTTCCTGAATGCCAAAATTACCAATCATGCGTGTTGCAGCATGTATCATTGTCGGATTTTGTTTTAAAAGACCTGTGAATGCTAGAGGTGATTTTTTTGCGCTTTTAGAATATCTTATGTTGGTCTCAGCATGCCTGTGTAGGAGGTTAACAGTGTAATATCTCTTTTGATCCTTTTTACATCAAACTTTTAAAAACTTCACCATACAGCACTGACTAGTAAGTAATCATGTTGGTGCGGCCAAATATCATTTTCTAACAAATTTGTTATTAATTAAGTGATCATGAAAATAAGGATGAATCTAAGGTAGAATGTAAGGAAAAAGCTAAGCACACAACTAGTGGTTATCATGAAAGACAGCAATACCTTCTCGGGCAATATGTCAAGACTCCGCTGCCACTCTTCACAAAGTGAGTGAATTGCAGAAGATGACTTTCTAAATTGACTATCAGGAAGGTAATCAGTAAGTTGGAGCCAGTAGTTGAGAGTGTGTACATAGTTTCGCTGTGATCTGAGCAGGTTGCAGTAAGAATTGTACCATGCAACTGTCTCATTTTCAAGCTGGAGTGTGGCCTTGATGTGGAAAGCCGACACAGGTTCGCAACTGATGTGGTTACATCCACTGTTGATCTGCAATGCAATGTGGTTCTGAACTTGATGACAATCATACATTGTTCTCCACATGTGCATCAACCTGAAATCAGCAGTATGATATAGATGAAAATTTTACCTTCAACCAATAAAAAAGAGGAGAGAATGATTTATGAATGTTTTTTTTCCAATACAGGAATATTCATATTAAAGAAAACCTTGCAGCCTATGCCAGAGTATGAGCTAAACAATTTACAACATGGTTCATGCATTTTGGGAGCAAGTTGTAACCTAGAAGAAAGAGGAAGAAAATAAATGGCCAATGTGCATATAAGTGACACTTACCCAGAAGTTAGTTCAATTAGCTGTGGCTCCAACTCTTCATCCCTGAGCTTCAATATGGAGGAGCATAACCTAGCAATAGACTCCTGCAGGCAGCAGAGATCCGACTGCAAAATCTCTACACTTGATCGAGTTTTCTCGGTCTTGGCCGCATCTTGATTCTCAGCTTCTTGTTTCTGCAGCAGCAAAACTTTCTGTTCGTATTGGGATCGGGTAATTCCTTCCTCCTGCCCCATGGACATTGTCAAAAGGCAGAAATGAACAATTCATTCACTATAGTACATCTCTACAAGAACAGGATTGCCTCAAAATATATTACCATGCCAGATCAATAAGATTGATACAATATAACATCCACATAGTTGAATACAGAGGCAATTCCAGTTTTAGTTCCATGTTGGTACAAGTTAGTTCTTTAGAACCCACACGAGATTGGTTCATTGGGGAAGAATATGAGTAAGACTTACTAGTTATTCTTCCTTCCTGATCGGAAATAGACACTCTAGCAGAAACAACCCATAAAATATTTCCCTTCACGATGAAATGAAAACAAATATAAGATGAATAGGAGACACCGAGATAAAAATGGATGGAAACTTTATTCCAAATTAAGAAAAAAAAACCAACCTACTCGATCAACTTTGATTAAGAAAATCTCTTACAATCAAGTATCGAATAAAAGTTTGACAAAACACTCCTAATACAAATCAGACTAATAATAAGATATAAAATATATACAATTCTTGAGAAATACAATATATGAGAAAATGAGAAATTAGCATACACCTTAAAAGAAATTAGATCAACCTCACACCCTGTATTAGGACCCACGACTTCAACTTAAGATGATGAAGAACTTCTCCAAACTCTCCCTTTATGAGCCAAATATACTCAAAAACTCTCAAGAGGATGTTCTGTTTAACATCAACAGAGTTCTCCTTTATATAGAAGAATATGAGTAGAACTTTTTGAAGTCACCTC
>JAURVB010009715.1:0-18181 GCA_033002965.1 Piper betle | reverse complement strand
CGGTTGACATGAGTAAAGGATTGGGGTGGTCCTGCTGAAAGCAACTCCACTTGATATTCTCATAGCACCGCGACTTGTAACAATCTTATACCAAAGGTGGCTAAGCATAATCAATAGATTCCTTGTGGGTAATGAAGTTTTGAAATGAACCTCTTAACATGAGTGAAAGATTGGGGTTGGTCCTGCTGAAAGCAAATCTAATTGATATTGTCATAGCATTGCACCTAGTAACAAGCTTTAAGCATGTTGACATGAGTGAATGATTGAGGTAGGTCCTGCTGAAGGCATCCCACTTTACATTGTTATAGCATTGCGACTAATATCAAACTTGTATCAAACGTCGGGAAACATGATCAATAGATTCCTTCTGGGTCAGAAGGTTTTGCAATGAACCTATTAGCATTAGTGAAGGATTGGAGTTGGTCCTGCTAAAGGCAACTCAACTTGATATTGTCATAGCACCCCGACTAATAACAAACTTGTATCAAAGGTCGGTAAACATGATCAATAGAGTCCTTGCGGGTCATAAGGTTTTGAAATGAACCTATTGGCATTAGTGAAGGATTGAGGTTGGTCCTACTAAAGGGGGCTTAACTTGATATTGTCATACCACCGCAACGCTTAACTTGATATTGTCATACCACCGCAACTAGTAACAAACTTTGAACCTATTAACATGAGTGAAGGATTGGGGTTGGTCATGCAGAAAGCAACTCCACTTGATATTGTCATAGCACCACGACAAGTAACAAAGTTTAAACCTGTTGGCATGAGTGAAAGATTGGGAAGGCAACTCTAATTGATATTGTCATGGCACCATGACTAGTAACAAACTTGTACGAAAGTTGGGTAAGCATGATCAATAGATTCCTCGTGGGTCATAAGGTTTTGAAACGAACCTGTTGACATGAGTGAAGGATTGGGGTTGGTCCTACTGAATGCAACTCCTATTAATATTGTCGTAGCACCGCGACTAGTAATAATTTTATATCAAAGGTGGCTAAGCATGTTCAATAGATTCCTTGTGGGTCATAAGGTTTTGAAATGAACCTCTTGACATGAGTGAAAGATTGGGGTTGGTCCTGCTAAAGCAAATCTAATTGATATCGTCATAGCACTGCGACTAGTAACAAACTTTAAACTTGCTGGCATGAGTGACTTATTGAGGTTGGTCCTGCTGAAAGCAACTTCACTTTATATTGTTATAGCACTGCAACTAATAACAAACTTGTACCAGAGGTCTGTAAACATGATCAACAGATTCATTGTGGGTCATAAGGTTTTTATATGAACCTGTTAGCATTAGTGAAGGATTGGGGTTGGTACTGCTGAAGGCAACTCACTTGATATTGTCATAGAACCGCGACTAATAACAAACTTTGAACCTGTTGACATGAGGGAAGGATTCGGGTTGGTCAAGCTAAAAGCAACTCTAATTGATATTGTCATAGCACCGTGACTTGTAACAAACTTGTACCAAAGTTGGGTAAGCATGATCACTAGATTCCTTGTGAGTCATAAAGTTTTGAAATGAACCTATTGACATGAGTGAAGGATTGTGGTTAGTCTTGCTTAAAACAACTCCACTTGATATTGTCATAGTACTGTGACTAGTAACCAATTTTAAACCTGTTGACATGAGTGAAAGATTGGGGTTGGTCTCGGTGAAAGCAACTCCAATTGATATTGTCATAGTACCGCGAGTAGTGACAAACTTGTACCAAAGGTGGGTAAGCATGATCAATAGATTCCATGTGGTTCATAAGGTTTTGAAATGAACCTCTTGACGTGAGTGAAGGATTGGGATTGGTCTTCCTAAAAGCAACTTCACTTGATATTGTCATAGCACCGCGACTAGTAACGAACTTTAAACCTATTGACAAGAGTGATGGATTGCAACTCCACTTGATATTGTCATAGCACAGCGACTAGTAACAAAATTGTATCAAAAGTGGGTAAGCATGATCAATAGGTACCACTGGTGACTAGTAACAAACTTGCCATACCATCCCCAAATTACATTGGAATTTATATGGATATCAATATCCGTAGGTTCGAGTAGAGCCAAACTGGCACCGAGTTGAACATAAGAAATCAAACTGAATCGAATCAACTACGTAAAATTTTGGGCAAAGCTCAGATATTATATGATCCCTGTATACCTCCACTAAAATATTTTACTTTATGTGATATCTCCTTGGAAACTCCACTAAAATATAATAGGCTTGTCAAAAAAAGATTACTTGTTTTGAAGGGACTCTCCAGCTACAAGTAATGTTATACTTGGGAACATTTAGCCGGCAAACTTTATTTCTATTTACCCCACCAAATACCAAAAATTGTATTAAATAAGATCGCCGTTGTGGAAAATGATTTTAATTGGAGACTAGTGTGCCAAAGCAATGAGTCTTTTCTCTCAACGTGATACTTAACAATCGTATATTTATTCTCCCTCTCCAAACAAAATCCGCCGCCCTTTGCAGATTATAAATTACCACGCATTCACAATATAACTATAACTGCATTCATGACATTTTATTTTGGGGCCCGGGTCTGTGAGAGTGTGAATCTGATTTCCACGCGAATGTTTTTGGTTTGCTGGTTAATTTTACGCGAGCTTTTATATTATCTGTGTTAATTTGTTAATTAATTATAGTCAGCATCCATGCACCTTTTTGGTGCCATACACTTGTGTAACGTGTGCACTAAGATTTAAATCTAGATCACGTAGATGATGAATTCTTGGTTTAACGTCGTAACTCTTTTATGAATGAAAAGATGATTTTTACTGCAGTAGATCATCAAATCAGCTAGGCTTCATATAAATTGAAAGTATCCCAAGGAAACCTTTACACACAGACCTTCCCCATGGAAACCCTTCTCCTCCGAGTGCTTCTTCTTGCCCTTCTACCCATTGCCACCTACAGATTTCTATCCAAAAGAAAAAAGTCTGGTCTCCAAGACCCACCTGAGCCATCCGGCAAATGGCCCATAATAGGCCATCTCCTACAGCTAGGAGGCAAGCAGACAATAGTCCGGACCCTCGGCGCCATGGCAGACAGCTCCGGCCCCATCTTCACCATCTGGCTAGGCCAGCGCCGGACCGTGGTGGTAAGCAGCCGGGAGGTGGCAAAGGAGTGTCTCACCGTCCATGACAAGGCCCTTGCCAGCAGGCCTACTTTAGCCTTCGGCAAGTACATGGGCTACAACTACACCACGTTTGCGACCACCCCTTACGGCCCAAAATGGCGAGAGTCCCGCAAAGTGGCCACCCTCCACTTGCTCTCAGCCCGTCAATTGGAGCTCTTGAAGCATGTGAGGAGCACCGAGTTGGAGCTAAGCATCAAACAGCTTCACAACCTTTGGATGAACAACAGCAAACGACCCACAAAAGTGGACTTGAAGAAATGGCTAGCCGACCAAGCTTTCAACAACGTTGTCACCATGGTCGCCGGCAAGCGGTATTATGGAGAGAATGCAGAGGTGAACCCGGTGGAGGCAGCTAAGCATAGGGAAACCATTGAGCAAGTATTCTATCTCATAGGCATAATTGTTGTGTCTGATGCTCTCCCATGGTTGGAGTGTTTGGATATAGGTGGGCACATCCGGGCTATGAAGAGGAGTATGAGGGAGATGGACTCGCTAGTTAGCGGGTGGATAGAGGAGCATCGCCGGAGGAAGGAATCCGGCAACTCGAGTGCCAGCAGTAACAATATGGTAGACGTGATGATGTCTATGGTTGATTCTTTTCAGGTGCCGAATTGCGATCCTGAGATCTTCGTCAAGGCCATTGCTCTGGTATGTATTGCATCCATCGAGTTGATGTTCTTACAATAGTAGCCTCCATTATTAGTCTTATCTTTTTTCTTTTCTAAAGGGTCGGGTGCCTATGGACGTGGGCATTCTTTTGTACGTGTTTATTTGCACTGTGTCCGCATTTTTCTTGGGGTCACAGTCTGACTCCGTGTCACGTGTCACTATTTGTGTTCCCGTTAAACAATTTACGGACACGTACACAAATTTTGACATAAAAAATCTTTGTTTCGAAAGCTCAAAACTTGTTCAACAAACAAAACAGCACCGGCAAAGTCTAGTTAAAAATCATTATAAGATAGACTCAATTATCTTTATTGAATCTATAAAATATCAGCTCATAGCAGGAACCTACAAATATAAACGTGATGAATTACGAGAAAATAATATACTTGTAGTTAATTTGTTGCTAGCAGTACTTTATCGAGATAATAAGTAGCCATCACTATTGGCTGATTGAATCTTATACCCGTACCTTTTTGGCATGCTCCATCAATGGGTAGACCAGGAAATATATGATTTAGTATTAATATTTAAAATATAATTTTCATAATCACGCTAAATATTTAGTAGGTAAAATATGATGTGAGAATCAAACATGTAATTGAATCAATTTCTTATAAACTTTAAATCAAACTAATATAAACTAGTTTATTACCAATTCACGGCTTAGTTTGAATTGGTAAAATTAATGTGTCTTTTATATTCATTTGTGTTTGTTGCAATGCAGACTCTCATCGCGGCAGGAACTGACACTACATACGTCACAATGACATGGGTGATCAGTCTCTTACTTAACCATCGCCATGTCCTCAAGAAGGCTCAAGAAGAGTTGGACAATGTTGTAGGCAATTCAAGAAATGTGGACGAATCAGACATACCCAGCCTTCCCTACCTTCAAGCCATCATCAAAGAAACACTGCGCCTGTACCCCGCAGCGCCACTATCCGTCCCTCACGAGGCCATTGAGGACTGCAACATTGGAGGTTTCCAAGTCCCAGCAGGCACACAAATCATGTTCAATCTTTGGAAGATCCAACGCGATCCTTTTATTTGGGAAGACCCATCTGAGTTTAGGCCTGATCGGTTCTTGACTACACATAAAGATGTTGATTTGAAAGGCCAACATTATGAGCTGATCCCATTTGGGTCTGGGAGGAGAATGTGCCCAGGGATGACATTTGCTCTGCAAGTTATAAATTTGACGATAGCTCGGCTTCTTCATGGGTTTGAGATGGTTACTCCAGGAAATGAACCTATAGATATGAGTGAAGGATTGGGACTAACCATGCCCAAAGCAACTCCACTTGAGGTTGTCATAGCACCACGACTATCTACAAATTTGTACCATTTTTAATGGAGCAATTGATTACCGAAATATACTAACGAGGAGAGGTGATCAGTAGATGTATGTTGAGTGGGATCTCCTTATTACTCGGTTGCAGTTTTCCGTTGCATACTTTGTTTTTTTATGAATCTTGGAAGTGTTATTCGAAGGGATCGTAGTGTTTAAGCTATAATAAGAGTTCTGATAGATTGGTTGCATGTTAATCATTTTTTAAAGGAAATTAAGGTACATTAGCAACCTACAATGTTTTTTTGGACTAATTATAATTATTCAACTTTCTAAATCATATGTTCATTGGTAATGCCTCTTCATTTCTAAATACATATGCATATAATCAACCAAGTTCGGCTTATAAAGTACACACCCTCAAAAAAATTATTTGAATAGATTTCCTTTCCATAGCGTGTCTATTCCTTGGGCTTTATTTGGTTAGCATAAATGAAATATAAATGACATAAAAATTTAAAATGATCAACCTTACTATAATTAATATATGTGTAATATATTCTTAAAAAAATTAGTACTCTTACAATATATTTTATATTTAAATTAGTCATGATTATCTTTAAATAGCCCACCTATGTGGAAGCCTTTTTTCTTATCTAATAGATAAGAAAAATGAAGAATTTTTTTCTCATTAGAGAGCACATGAGTGGGCTATATAAGATAACCATGATTATTTTGTGCTCATTTGAATGGAATCATTATAAATTTGTATATAAAATAATTAACTTAATCTAGTTTTATATAAAATATAGTAAAAAAACTACTTTTAGTAAAATTGATTATTTTTAAAATTTTCTATCATTTGTATTATTTTTATGCCAACCAAACCGAAACTCAAATAAGTCCGTGCAAATTATCATCTGTAACTAACCCTTATTTTCCATGCATTAAGGCTCATGCAGCTTCCCAACATCCTAATCAAAATTTAACGTATGTACACTGTGTCATGAAATATCATCTAGAATATTTTGCATTTTTTTATTTTCGTATTTTACTATTAAACATATGTTCATTTCTAGTATCCTAAACTCGATTCTTAAATTATAATTTTAAATATAAAAATAATTTATCAAATCAATTATCTAATATCTTATTCACGTTTTTAAAATATTTATTTTGCTTCGCTTAGCTTTTTAGAGCATGTAGTATTATTATACAATTCCAATGTTTTTTTGCAAAAATATAGTTCAAATAGTTAAATAAATACCTCTTTAAATCCAACCATTTATTATAAATGGTTGGGTTTGGCATTACATTAATAGTAAATAATTGGGTCTAATATTTAAGGTAGAAAGTTAAACGATAAATGATTGGATTTGGTTCAGAAGTGTAGCATAAAAGTAAGTATGGTTCAGGCAAATCTAACCAAATTAGACAATAGGCACCTTTTTTTCCCATTCCATCATTAATATGAGTATAGAGAATTTTGTGGTACCCAAGGTCCATAACTAGCTTCATTAAAGTGTACTACTCATAACAAATGTTTCACCTTTGTGATATCAAACTAATTTAGCAAATTTTGCACGGCTAAATGAAAACGGTCCCAGTTATTTGCTAAGGAAAATTTTATTGTGCCCGACACTCGATCATTCAATTACATGGACGACCCATATTAATCAATGATCCCCATCGCCCACTGCCTCAAACCACTGCAACTAGTCGGATTCAACCATAAATTTTTCTTTAAGTGAGACCTAATTTAGGCTATCTTTATATGGCTCAAATTGAGCCTGGCACAAGAAAGTTTCCTATACAGGCTCTTAAAATATTTTTTGAAATGAGTCAGAATATATATATATATATATATATATAATTTAGTTAAATAAAATTTATCTAAAACATTCTATATGCATCCATAAAATCGCTATCATTTTTTTATTTTCTTGCTTTATGAAAAAGTTTGCAGCAAATTCAATTATATCTTTTTTTAGAACAGTCAGCCCAGTAGGATAGCAGTATGCTTGGGTAGTTAGTAAACTCAAGTCAAAATTCAGATATTAATATGATTAAGTCTAAGATATTATATATTTTTTATATAGCCATTTACATCAAAATAAGAAATAACAAATAGAATCATGCTTGTTGATGATTTGATAGGATAATTATAATATTTTTTTGCACAAACAAAGTATTGAATGTATAATAAATGCGAGGATGAACTACTTATTCCTTATAAAGTAAATTTATTTCAAAATAATAAAGGAAAATATAAATAAATAAAGTTTGAATTGTTTTGATTTCAATTCAAACTCAATTAAAAAAAAATTATGTGAAAGATGTAGATAAGGTGTTGGGGGAGGGAGCACTTGTGAATTTGGATGGTAAATTTATTTTAAAAAGTTAGTGAGCTTAGTTTTTTGAGTGTGAATCAATTTTTATACAATTTATTGTCCCGCAAAAAAAAATACTACAATTATGTTAATCAGATAGCATATCTCCCATTTTTGTTAATCCGATTCACAAGTTGGAAGGCTTAAAAAATGACATGTAAAAGAAATTTATAGGCCTAGAAAATTAAAAAAATTATATTAGATTTATGACTTAAAAGTTATTAATTAATATAATCTCATTTATGATAAAATATTTTTTGTCGGGAATACTCTCTTCGTGATTCTACCCATAGTTAAAAAAATCGGCTGATTTTACTTGGCTTGATACAAAACTGAGTAAAAAAGGCAAGATCATTATGGCAAAAAATTGGACTCTGAATCGGCCGATTCTCGGCCTGAGTCGATGATGGCAGAATCGACCAATTCGAGGGCTAGGGGAAACTGGGCGAGGGAGTCGGTGGGGTGGTGGCGGGCAACATGGGGGCGGCGGGTGGCGAGTGGGAGATAGGGGTGGGAGACAAAGGCGGGGGTGGGGGGAGACTGGGACTAGGGAGGGGAGGCAGCGGGAGGGGGGGAGGGGGAGAGAGACAGGGGCAAAGGAGGGGAGGAGATCATGTGGTGGCAGGGGTTTCAAGTGGGGGAGACAGGGCGGCGGGAGACAAGGGCGGTCGGGATGGGGGGAGGGGTGACAGGGTTGCGGGGGTAGAGGGTAGAGATGGGGAGAGTCGGGTGGGGGGTGAATGGGTAACAGGGGGGATGGGGTGGCTAATGGCAGGAGACAGAGGCAGGTAGAGACAACTAGGGGCAGAGATCCAATGGCTAGGGATGGGGCGACAAGGGACACAGTGGTGGCGAGGGAAGACAGGGGTGAGGGCGACGGTAAAGGTGGTCAAGTTTGAATGGAGGGTAGTTTAGGTAATAAAAATTGATTAGTTTCTTACACGAGTCAATAATAATAAAATAAATCCTAAAAATATAAAATATAATAAAATAAAATACAAATAATAATAGTCCAATGACATATTATAAAATAATGCGAGGGATAAGAAAGAGGAGATCAATAACCAATTTTGACATATTCAAGTGAATCGATTTTTGTCCAATTTTTTGTGAATCAATTCGATTCCGATTTTTACAACTGTGATTCTATAGCTATCTTCTACTTTGCATCTTTCTCTCTCTCTAAGAAGGAAGAGAAAGAATAAAAGGAATCTTTGCAGGTGAAGAACAGCCCTCGGAGGCCTCCCCATCTCCCCTCTTAAATTCCCTTTCTTTTTGTCCCTTCTCATATCCCATCTCTCCCTCCCATGGACGCTGCCGCCGTTGCGTCGCCTCCCCTTCCTCTCCGTATGTAAGACTAATGTATGTCTTATAGAATTTGTTGTCCATTTGCCTTAGTAAATTGAAATTTTTTTGCTTACCATGTATTAGTCTCTTCTCTAAGTTGGGTAATTGCTGATAGTGTTTTTATGATATCGGATTTTCGTCACCAAATTGTCCATCCTGCAGTTGAAATTTATGAACCGAAAAAGGAAGAATTTTAGTAGTCTGCTATTTTTTAACTTGGTTTAATATTATTGTCAATCACTTGTATGTTGTGTTCATAATTATTAACATACCTTTTAGTAGAATTATTTGGACCTAATCTTAGCTCAACATAATCTTTCTTGGAGAACGTCTATGTCTTACACAGGATCATTCTTGCAGCCCTTTTCCAGATAATCAGGACACCTACCAGGGGAGGGATGGCCTGAGTAATAATATCCTTTGATGGTTTATGTTGCACTGGCTCAGATATGATATCCATATCTAGTGGTGATGGTGATGTGTAACCTAGAACATGTTAGTCGAAAAACCGCAAAATGTTATGTTCTTCGACAAACATTGAATTTAAGAATAATTAAAGTTGTTCTATAATCACTCTGTTGGCGCAAGTCTTGTTCTTTGTTCTTTGATATAATTCCTGCCTTTGTTTTAGAAATTCCAATGAGCCCACCGATTATAATTTTTTGCCTTTGTTTTAGAAGTGCAAATGTGTGTGAAGATCAGCGATCTTGAACAAGTAAAATTCGATGAAGAAATTGTATTTTAATAGTTTCAACTTTCAACAAAGCCAAGTTAAATATCTTTCACTGTGTAGAGATTATTCAAAAGATAGAACTGAGTGGGCTAAGCTAGTTTGAGAGCTAAATGCTCATGACAGGCTTGGATGAAGCTTTTAAGTTATTTCACTAAATTTTTTAGCCAAGCCTAACTTATAATTGTTTTCTTCACATGCGCAGCTATTATTAAGGAATGGAAACTTCTTCAGATGTAAAAAAAAAAATTATGTAAAAGATGTAGATAAGGCGTGGGGAGGGGTCACTTGTGAATTTGGACAGTAAATTTATTTTAACAAGTTAGTGAGCTTAGTTTTTTAAATATAAATTAATTTTTATACAATTTATTATCCCACAGAAAAAATACTACAACTTTGTTAATCATATCTCCCATTCTTATTAATCTGATTAACAAGTTTGAAGGCATAAAAAATAACAAGTGAAAAAATTTTATAGGCCCAGAAAATAAAAAATAGTTATATTAGATTTATGACTTAAGTTATTAATTAATGTAATCTCATTTATAATAAAATATTATTTTTTGCCTGGAATCAACTCTTCGTAATTCTACCATTTCGTATCTTCTATTTTTAAACTTTGTTTGCATCTTTCTCTGTTTCAGAGAAGGAAGAGAAAGAAGAAAAGGAATCTTTGCAGGTGAAGAACAGCCCTCGGCGGCCTCCCTTCTCCCCTCTTAAATTCCCTTTCTTTTTGTCCCTTCTCACACCCCATCTCTCCCTCCCCATGGACGCCGCCACCGTCGCCGCCCCGGCCGACGGCAACGCCTTCCTATCCGCTGTGACCCGGTACAAGCTCCACATCATCGCCGTCGCCGCCTTCCTCTGCGTGGCCTCCGGCGCCTACTACGCCGCCCCCAACTTCGTCTACGTTCTCGCCTACTTCTGGCCGCTCCTCCTCTCCACCGCGCTCTTCCTCGCTGCCATCGTCTTCTTCGGCAAGGCCTCCCCGCCCGACCTCACCGACGGCGCCGGGAGCGAGATCATGGACTACGCCGCCGCCGGCCCGCACGAGATGGAGACGGTGGGGAGCGAAGGGGAGGCGGCGTCGTAGCCGCGGCCGGCAACACAATAAACATCGTCGGAAAAGTGTGGGAAGAAAGGGAAGGGAGTGGCATTTGTTGTAAATTGGGAAGGAATATTGGAGGGTAGCAATAATTTCATCTGTGAACTACACTCGGTACTCCGTCTTGGTCTTTTTCACTCCATAATTCTAATCCCACTTTTTTCCGAAGCAGATTTAATTTAAGTCTTCTTTTTCAATTGAGCTCTTTGTATTGTTTATAATTTTATATTTTTTTCTTAATAAAGAACGTGAATGTCAAAAAAGTATTAAAAAAATTATGTCGGGTGTTTCATTAGAGAGAAGAAGGATAAATGGAAAAGTATTATTCTGTGTGGAATTTTTCATAAACAATATTTAACGTACACACTCCACCAGACATGCATAGTAGGCAGCTCTTGTCGCTAGCTTGACAAGTGGTGTGGTTGATCATTACTATTTATTATTTATTTAACTATTTACTATTATGTTACTATTTATGACTTTTTGACTGTATGTCGCTATATATTTCTGACTATTTTGATGGTCGGTGTATAATTAATAATTGATAAATTTTTATTTGAATTTATAACCTTTTGAAAGTGTAAAACCCAGACCAAGATTATAATTTTAGTACCTCTTAGTATAATATATTTACATTAAACTAATCTTTAAAAGATATAAGATTAATATTATAGAATTTTAACTTAACATATTAATAATATTATTTTTATTTATATAAATCAATAATAATAAATTTCAATACAAAAAATATATTACTTTAATAAAGAGGTAAATTGATAACATGGTAACGGTAGAGGCTTCTTCTATTACTATTTTAAAATGAAAGCAGGTCAATTTCACCATTTTTTTACCATTTTCTAAATGGTAAACAAAATACTTTTGCCAATTTAGTTTGAAATAGTTATTTTGTCACCGCTTGTTGGGTAATTTTACTAAAACGACAGCTTTGTGTTAGGATTTTACTCACTTGTTGCCTTGCATAGTTCTTGAGTTAGTTCAAGTCAACTTAGCTTGCAGACCATGAGTATGAGGCCCAAATGATCGCATAATAAAGGTTGTGTATATTAGATATATATATATATATATATATATATATATATATATATATAATAGCTTCAATTATAGAAGAACAAGAGTTATTAACATATACTCAAGGTACACAGGTTCTGGATAAGGTTAGCTCAAGGTTTAGGGCTAGATTTAGGCCACTTCTAACACTTAAGAATCCGTTAGATTTTTTTAGGGTATTCTTTTAGATGCATCTTAGAGATTGTAGACTACAAAATTGCCCCTCTCGTCACAGTTTTGATTGGAGTCTCAGATTTATACCCAATTAAGCTTAGGGTTTTGGGACCCATTTAGCTTTCTTACTTCGATTTCTATTTGTAGAGCCTCTGTTAAGCTTCGAATAAGTTTCTACTTTTGTTAATGTTAATCTCAACTTTTCAACTATATATATACTGTATATATTTTAGGTGGACCCCTCTAGGCCCACAATGAACCGAATGATTACATCATGCCATGTGGCAAGATATGAGTCATCCACATCAGCCCTAGCAACAACCTCCCATTTTCGTGGTAATTTCTCCCATGTTTTTGGAGGATTTTCCCGTTATTTTTGTTCGCTGTAGTTGATCTCCAATTTTGGGGATTTTTCTCAACAATGTTAGCCCTAGTGCCGCCACCACTTTAGGCCATTGCCAATGAGACTTCGGCCACCAAACCATCACCACCATGACCACCTCACGACTGACTATCATCCTAGGCCTAGCTCTAACACCAGCCCTATTGCAATAGCCTTTAGAGGACTTTTTGGCTTCGACGAGTCCCCTCTGGCAAGGTCGACCATCCACGTACCTTCCCTCACTGAGGCTGACCGATTGAACCCAGCCTTGACCCTTGCTGTGGTTGCGATCACGGTCGGCGACCTCCTCTTTCCTAGTGGCAGAGCTCTCACTTTCAGGCCATTTCCGGTTAGCCACTGGTCGGGCTTTTATTGGTCACCACCCTAAACACACTCCCTATCCTCGCCTCTATCGATATTGATTGAAGGCGACCCTTGGCTCACCGCCGTTGCCATTTGTTGGCGACGAGCATGCCAACAGCCCAGTCGTGTACGTTTGCCCATGTTCATGTCTGCCTTTGTGACTGAGCCCGCCTGCTTGTTAGTACAGCATTCATGTCCACAAAGTTGATCCAGCCCATTCCAGCAGCTTGACTCGGTTGACTCAGTCCAACTCGAGCAAGTTGACTTGACAACCTTTTTCAATCGTCTTCAACTTGTTTTTGACCATTTTCGGTATTTTGAGACTCTTTACAATAATATAGATACATATTCACATATATTTGATATATTTTGATAGTGTGAGTGTTTTCATTTATTATTATTTATTTACTTATTTATCCATGCATTGATTTATTTCTGGTTATTTATTCATTTATCTTGTATGATGCATGTTTATAGGATTATTCACTATTGTCTATGATGTATGCACCTAGTAATATAAATCATGTGCATGTTTATCATTCATTTGTTTAGTTATTTATTTATTTATTTGGTTATTTGCTCTCACATAGGTTATTATTTATTTGTGATTAGTTGTATATTAAAATAGTTGATATTTATATTATTATTATTATTATTCATGATTACTTATTATTTATTTATTTATTATTTTATTTATTTATTGTTCATTATTTATTTATCTATTTATTTTCATGTGGGTTTAAATTATTGTTTTTTATTGTCTCAATATTTACTCATGCACCTATTATTTTATTTATAGTTCTTTTATTTACTTGGCTTGTTTTTATTTGTTTATTTATTGTTTATTATTTACACATGCCTCAATTTACTAGTCGTGCGTTTATTTATTTATTTGTTTTGCATTGCCCATTGTTTGAGATGATATTATTGTTGATACGAGTGTACACCATGACTATGTATTATATAGAGTTGTCAGTCTTTTATTGAGTAGTGGGTTTCGATAGGGTTTTGGAGTCCAAGCTCGCTATAGATTTGACGGCATGCTTAAAGCTTACACTCTTCTCAGCTTTATTGCTCTGCACTATTGTGGTTTTGATTTCTAGATTGTATGATGCGTTAACTGGTTATTTTTCCCACTTAACATGGGCCATTTAAATGTGTTTTTACTTCCGTGATTAATAATCCTCGAAATCCCTTGTGTTGTTTTTGAACTTAACACCACCTCATGTTGCCTTTGGGCCTACTTATATGATTCTCTTTTTAGCACTACATATAGTTTTCATTGGATCTTAATGAGTTGAGAGTTAGTGGACTTGACCTTTCATGTACCATGATCAGGTGCATATGCAGGTTACAATAGGCTTTGGATTAGTGAGAGAGTTGTTCCATTCTTAAAGGATCCTGACATCTCAACATTTAGGTTTCCTCACACCCGAAAAGGAGTGGAGCAGACAAGTAATATTTTATACAGTGCATGTCTAAATTTGTGGTACCAATGGGTACTAAAACGATTGCCTGAGAATACTTGACATTTGTGCTTTGGGCTAAGTGTTATGTAAATATTTAGAGAGGGCTTAGGATATATGTTTGTTTTTCGAGAGTAGGACCAGTTATATGATATTGCCGAAAGTGGCTCAACACCGGTTCAATTTGGGATATTATCTTGTCTGCAACTTAGCAACTTAATGACTCCTCAGTAAATGTCTTTTGAGTGTTCCCATAGATATATGTATGTATATATATATATAGATTTTTCTTGTGCTCAGTGCGACGTTGTTTTTCTTTTGTGCTTTTATTTGTGTTTGATCCTTGTTTATATGTATTTATTTGATATATTGTGATGTATGTCTCCACCAACTTTTGTATCAGCAAATCATAGATGATATTACGTCTTTTGATGACACTTCAAATTTTAGCTTAACCGTTATTTTGACGTATTTATTCCCTTATTTATCCGTTAATATTTTGACTCTTGTTACGTATTGGGTGTTTTCATATCATAACATTACACATAGTTTCTTATTAGGTTGTTGCACACATCCAATTTTTTCTGCTAAGTGTTGGTTGTGCATTTAATGATGTCTTCCTTTCTCGAGAAGTAAAAATATTACTTCAATCCATTTCTGGTTCGAGTTTTTGAATTAATCGACTCGATTGTAATATTTTTTATCCTATTCTTTGGTGAACTGCATTTGAGGGGTTAAAAATCCCGTAATTATATTTTGCCATAGTGGCAAAGCAGTGACTAAATTTGTTCTAATAAAATTTAATATTGCGGTGGTAAGCACCTTTTATTTTTATTTATTTTAAAAAGGCAACTGCCAACACTTATGGTGGCTAATTCCGTAGTTAAATTTTGCTACTGCAAAGCAGTGGCAAAATAGTTGCTAATTTTTTTAAAAAATGATATTGCTGCCGCAAGTGCTGGCTACGATTGTTTTCTTTTAAAAAGAAAATATTCGTAACTGCCACTCTTAGTGGTGGCTAATCTTGTAATTAAATTTTGTCACCGCGGTGGAAAGAAAGTAGCTAATTTGCCACGGCTATGCTCGTGACAAATTTTAACCATGGCAAAGTCGTTTTACTACAAGTGAACCCTATGGCCATGGCTTCGCAAGTTCATGAATCTCTGCCACTGCTGGGCAGGCTAGAAGTGGCGTCCATAAATCTCTCTTTTATGTTTCGTTATTTCTTTTTATAAAAATGATTGTGAAAGAATTTTTATCCATTGTGAAAATATTTTCATTTTCTTTATATTTTTATCAATCAAATAAAGAATGGTGATATATATATATATAATATATTATATTTCACCTTTTCTCTCAAAATAAAAATAAAAATTAAAGTGATTAGTATTGGGCCCTTTGGGCTTCTAATATATGTCACAAACTTCTTTTAATTTAAAAACTAGTTTAGGGAAGAAAATTTTTTTATTAGTCTATATACAAGTCACTATCAACCTCTACAACTAATATGGGATGAACCCAACAATTAATGTCATTGTAGACTAAATTTTCACCACTAACGTACATCTAGTGTGCCCAAAGTAGAACAATACTACAGGGTAAACTTGTAACCTTAGGATGTATTCTTGAATAAAACTTGTATGATTCACATTTTTCATTGAGATGTGAATTTGATCTAAAGATAATTAGGAATAAACGATGTTAATATGTTCTATTCATAATTTAAGGTTACCTTGAATGAATTTCATCATTGAAGAGTTTTTTCGTATGATATCTTGATTACCCAACACTTGAGCAGGGCTTATTATTTTATAAAAAAAACCAACAATTTTCTTTTGTAAAAAAAGAGAGCACAAGTGATCCAAGTAGCGTTGGCTGTGAGATTTGGTTGGCAGTCTGATCCAGGGATGCACGAATCGGCCGATTCCGTGCGGAATCGGCCGATTTAAATCGGATCGGCGTCGCACCGTCGATTCGGCGACTTCCGAATCGGGTCGTGAATCGGCCCGTTTCGGCCGATTCCGACCGATTTAACTCGGAATCGGAATCGGCCGATTTAAATCGGAATCGTTTTTTAGGAAATTACCAAAATACCCTAAGTATAATTTTTATTAAATTAATTAAGCATGGGTAAAATGGTAATTTGGATTTAAAAACCTAAATCATACCCTCCCCCCGATTCCGCCGCGCTTGCGCCGTCCGACTCCGACCTCAGCTCCGCCCTCCGCCGCGATTCCGCCGCAGACGCTGCGACCGCCGCCCTAAGTCGGCTTCCGCAGGCCGACGCAAGCGCCGCGATTCTGCCGTCCGACCCTCCGCCCGACCGTCCGACCACCCCACCGCCGTCTGACTCTCCGCCCGACAGTTATTAACCTTCCGCTGTCTGACGCTTCCGCCGCGATTCCGCCGTCCGACGCTTCCGCCGCGCTTCCGCCGCGATTCCGCCTTCCGACGCTCCGCCCGACCTTCCGACCACGCCACCGCCGTCCGACCTCAGCTCCATCCGGCCACGCCACCGCCGCCCGATTCCGACCACTAGCTCCGCCCTCCGCCGCGACTCCGACCGAAAATTTGGGTAAAGTTAGATTTTTTTATTGAAATTGAATATTGCGACGTGCAAATTGTTATCTATGATGTTCTAATTGATTAATATGAAGTGGAAATTGTGATGTCTAAATTGAAATTTTGATTAATATGAGGTGGAAATTGTGATGTCTAAATTGAAATTTTGTGTGTGCGGTAAATTATGATGTGCGAGTATGTGCTATGTGCAAATCGTGATGTGCAAATTGTGATGTGCTAATATAGCTTAGAAGTCTTGAAAATTTGCTTGGTAGTGGTTTGATTGATGATGAATTTTTTGATGTGCTAGTGTTGATATGCTAGGGTTTTTTAGGAACTGTAATTGACCATTGTATTGTCATAATTACATACCTTTGTGATTGTTGTATAAATACTTGAATTTGTGTATTTATGTTGAGAAATTATATAATTATGTATTTCAGGTATTTCTGTACTGAGTTGGCAAATTTTTGTATATGACCGATTTGAACCGATTTAACTGAACCGATTCCTAGCTGATTCAGACCGATTCCGATTCCAATTCCGATTCACGGGAAAACCGATTCCGATTCCGATTCTGATTTATGCAACCATGGTCTGATCTGAGCACCCCAAATTGAATCAAGGGCACTCAGATTCAAATATAGGCTAATCCTGAGCCAAATTTGGCCGCTTAGGCTGTCCTTGGCTAGATTCCGCGTAGGGCGGCCTCAATTTGTCTGACCGGTAGCCACCATTCTTTGCATTCTAATTTTATTTTTTCAAAGTATAAAGGGGGAAGGTTTGGTTTTTATTTTAAAACTAGCCTAAACACGGCCATGCAACGCATAAGATTGCATAATCAGTATTGGTTATATATATATATATAAGTAATGACACAATATTAGGAGGCTTGTTTGGAAAAAAAGTAAAAGTATTAAATTGAATTAGTATGTGTTTATGTTACAATTTATGGAGAGTAAAATAGTAAGTTCGCATGTCTTATATAATTTTTAACATGTAAGAGCAAAAATAATAAAAAAGTTGATTTTTTTAAAAGAAATTAAAGGAATAGATTATAAAGATGATAAGAAAACAACATACATGATTAAATAAAAATAATTTAATAACAATAATACATAAAAGATAAAAAAATAGGATTAATTTGCCAACTTCACTAAGAACCAACTTCATCAATTTAAAAAAGAAAATAATATGAAAATTTTTTAACATGTAAGAGCAAAATTGTAATACCCCAAATCTAGATCACTCTCGAATCGAACTGGAATGTTACAGTGGTTTGAAATACAAGATGAAGGAATAGTCTTCCACTGGTTTGAAATAAAAGAAAAAAAGAAAAAGTAGCAGGTAGTCAATGGAAAATCAAAGCAAAGTTAATTCTTATATTGGGTCAACTCGATACTACATTTAAGGAAGTTTGTGTCATATTGCTTGGGGATTTGTTGTACATGTATGTGAGGATTTAGAAAGGATTTTTAATTCTAGGG
>JAURVB010009714.1:0-19297 GCA_033002965.1 Piper betle | reverse complement strand
GAAAGAAGGCCTAGGGTATATGTAACGACCCGGCCATTTTTAACAATATTGTGGGCCTTGTTGGCCAGGTGTTACCAAAATAAAACTACTAAATGCCGAGTAATAAGTTATAAAATAATGGTTCCCACAGTCTTAGACCATTTCCCATAGCCACATTTATAACTCAAAACAAAATAAAAAGAAGTCCCATTTATTACCCATTCTCTTAACCTGACTATCCTATCATACTTTTATTCTACCTTATTTGAGCTGAAATCAAACAATCTTGATTGGCCTACATACCCATATCGGGATCAAGCTCGATGTAGTTCTATTAGCCGATGGGTCAGTCCATCATGCCCCCTTATTGGCCGATGGGTTGCCACTATAAAATATTGGGCCGATGGGTCAGTCCATCGTGCCCCCTTATTGATCGATGGGTTGCCACTATAAAATATTGGGCCGATGGGTCAGTCCATCGTGCCCCCTATTATGTTGGGTTGCCACTATAAAATATTGGGCCGATGGGTCAGTCCATCGTGCCCCCTATTATGTTGGGTTGCCACTATAAAATATTGGGCCGATGGGTCAGTCCATCGTGCCCCCTATTATGTTGGGTTGCCACCATAAAATATTGGGCCGATGGGTCAGTCCATCGTGCCCCCTATTATGTTGGGTTGCCACTATAAAATATTGGGCCGATGGGTCAGTCCATCGTGCCCCCTATTATGTTGGGTTGCCACTATAAAATATTGGGCCGATGGGTCAGTCCATCGTGCCCCCTATTATGTTGGGTTACCACTATAAAATATTGGGCCGATGGGTCAGTCCATCGTGCCCCCTATTATGTTGGGTTGCCACCATAAAATATTGGGCCGATGGGTCAGTCCATCGTGCCCCCTATTATGTTGGGTTGCCACTATAAAATATTGGGCCGATGGGTCAGTCCATCGTGCCCCCTATTATGTTGGGTTGCCACTATAAAATATTGGGCCGATGGGTCAGTCCATCGTGCCCCTATTATGTTGGGTTGCCACAATAAAATATTGGGCCGATGGGTCAGTCCATTGTGCCCCCTATTATGTTGGGTTGCCACTATAAAATATTGGGCCGATGGGTCAGTCCATCGTGCCCCTATTATGTTGGGCCGATGGGTCCATTCCACCGTACCCCCTATTGGCCGATGGGTCCATTCCATCGTACCACTGTATTAGGTTAAGCCGATGGGTCCATTCCACCGTACCCCCTATTGGCCGATGGGTCCATTCCACCGTACCACTGTATTAGGTTGAGCCGATGGGTCCATTCCGTCGTACCCCCTATAGGCCGATATTTATTTATGGATTGTCCGTTCCATTCTGACATGTCCATTATTAGATTTTGAACAGTGCGGCTAAAAGTCAAACATGAATTTCATATCTGCCATCTAATTTGCAATCATACAATATCTCAACACCCAAAGACCTATTGTAATTTATACCAAAAAGGTCCAGCAACTTAGCAAGGTTCAACGAGTCCCTTTATTAAATTCTCTTACCCCATCATCTGTTCATGAATAAGTATTCTCTACGTTGGGTTCATCTTCCCTAATGCCAGAGTTTGGCCTTACGTCTTCTCTAAGGTTAGGGTTTGGCTTTACGTTGAACCGTGACCGGTCTACTTGATAACATACCATATCCATTCATCGAAAATTATATTTCAAAATACTTAGGTTCAAGTCTTCAAATAAAAATTTTCACGTATTTTCACGGTTCTTACAGTATATGAAAACACACTTCGTGTAACGCCCCAGCCCACGACCTTTCTGGCCCGTGACCGACAGCCTAGCCAACGTTTCTAATTCAACCCACCATCTAACACGGAACCAGGTCGGCTCTGATACCATTTGTAACGACCCCGCCCAAAGTACAACGTAATGGGCTAAGTCATTTCTTTAAAATGGGTACCCCACAAGTTAAAAATCTATAGTCCATTCCCACTTATAAACAGGATCTTCTCCCAGTAGGTATTAGATGTGGGACTAAGTTGAGGGATCTCACAATCCACCCACCTTAGGGAATTTCGTCCCCGAAATGCCTATTCTTGGCCCGTTGCTAGCCCCAGCCCACGACCTTTCTAGCCCGTGACCGGCAGCCTAGCCAACGTTTCTAATCCAGCCCACCATCTAACACCAAATCAGGTCGGCTCTGATACCATTTGTAACGACCCGGCCCAAAGTGGAACGTAATGGGCTAAGTCATTTCTTTAAAATGGGAACCCCGGAAGTTAAAGATCTATAGTCCATTCCCACTTATAAACAGGATCTTCTCCCAGTAGGTATTAGATGTGGGACTAAGTTGAGGGATCTCACAATCCACCCACCTTAGGGAATTTCGTCCCCGAAATGCCTATTCTTGGCCCGTTGCTAGCCCTAGCCCACGACCTTTATGGCCCGTGACCGGCATCCTAGCCAAAGTTTCTAATTCAGCCCACCATCTAACACGGAACCAGGTCGGCTCTGATACCATTTGTAACGACCCAGCCCAAAGTGCAACGTAATAGGCTAAGTCATTTCTTTAAAATGGGTACCCCGGAAGTTAAAGATCTATAGTCCATTCCCACTTATAAACAGGATCTTCTCCCAGTAGGTATTAGATGTGGGACTAAGTTGAGGGATCTGCACAATCCACCCACCTTAGGGAATTTCGTCCCCAAAATGCCTATTCTTGGCCCGTTGCTAGCCCCAGCCCACGACCTTTCTGGCCCGTGACCGGCAGCCTAGCCAACGTTTCTAATCCAGCCCACCATCTAACACCGAATCAGGTCGGCTCTGATACCATTTGTAACGACCCGGCCCAAAGTGCAACGTAATGGGCTAAGTCATTTCTTTAAAATGGGTACCCTGGAAGTTAAAGATCTATAGTCCATTCCCACTTATAAACAAGATCTTCTCCAAGTAGGTATTAGATGTGGGACTAAGTTGAGGGATCTCACAATCCACCCACCTTAGGGAATTTCGTCCCCGAAATGCCTATTCTTGGCCCGTTGCTAGCCCCAGCCCACGACCTTTATGGCCCGTGACCGGCAGCCTAGCCAGACGTTTCTAATTCAGCCCACCATCTAACACGGAACCAGGTCGGCTCTGATACCATTTGTAACGACCCAGCCCAAAGTGCAGCGTAATAGGCTAAGTCATTTCTTTAAAATGGGTAGCCCGGATGTTAAAGATCTATAGTCCATTCCCACTTATAAACAGGATCTTCTCCCAGTAGGTATTAGATGTGGGACTAAGTTCAGGGATCTCACAATCCACCCACCTTAGGAATTTCGTCCCTGAAATGCCTATTCTTGGCCCGTTGCTAGCCCCAGCCCACGACCTTTCTGTCCCGTGACCGGCAGCCTAGCCAACGTTTCTAATCAAGCCCACCATCTAACACGGAACCAGGTCGGCTCTGATACCATTTGTAACGACCCGGCCCAAAGTGCAACGTAATGGGCTAAGTCATTTCTTTAAAATGGGTACCCCGGAAGTTAAAGATCTATAGTCCATTCCCACTTATAAACAGGATCTTCTCCCAGTAGGTATTAGATGTGGGACTAAGTTGAGGGATCTCACAATCCACCCACCTTAGGGAATTTCGTCCCTGAAATGCCTATTCTTGGCCCGTTGCTAGCCCTAGCCCACGACCTTTATGGCCCGTGACCGGCAGCCTAGCCAACGTTTCTAATTCAGCCCACCATCTAACACGGAACCAGGTCGGCTCTGATACCATTTGTAACGACCCAGCCCAAAGTGCAACGTAATGGGCTAAGTCATTTCTTTAAAATGGGAACCCCGGAAGTTAAAGATCTATAGTCCATTCCCACTTATAAACAGGATCTTCTCCCAGTAGGTATTAGATGTGGGACTAAGTTGAGGGATCTCACAATCCACCCACCTTAGGGAATTTCGTCCCCGAAATGCCTATTCTTGGCCCGTTGCTAGCCCTAGCCCACGACCTTTCTGGCCCGTGACCGGCAGCCTAGCCAACGTTTCTAATCCAGCCCACCATCTAACACGGAACCAGGTCGGCTCTGATACCATTTGTAACGACCCAGCCCAAAGTGCAACGTAATGGGCTAAGTCATTTCTTTAAAATGGGTACCCCGGAAGTTAAAGATCTATAGTCCATTCCCACTTATAAACAGGATCGTCTCCCAGTAGGTATTAGATGTGGGACTAAGTTGAGGGATCTCACAATCCACCCACCTTAGGGAATTTCGTCCCCGAAATGCCAATTCTTGGCCCGTTGCTAGCCCCAGCCCAAGATCATTTCTAGCCCGTGACCGGCAGCCTAGCCAACGTTTCTAATCCAGCCCACCATCTAACACGGAACCAGGTCGGCTATGATACCATTTGTAACGACCCGGCCCAAAGTGCAACGTAATGGGCTAAGTCATTTCTTTAAAATGGGTACCCCGGAAGTTAAAGATCTATAGTCCATTCCCACTTATAAACAGGATCGTCTCGCCAGTAGGTATTAGATGTGAGACTAAGTTGAGGGATCTCACAATCCACCCACCTTAGGGAATTTCGTCCCTGAAATGCCTATTCTTGGCCCGTTGCTAGCCCCAGCCCACGTCCTTTCTGGCCCGTGAACTGGCAGCCTAGCCAACGTTTCTAATCCAGCCCACCATCTAACACGGAACCAGGTCGGCTCTGATACCATTTGTAACGGGCCAACTCATTTCTTTAAAATGGGTACCACGGAAGTTAGGGATCTCACAATCCACCCACCATTGGCAATTTCGTCCCCGAATTGCCTATTCTTGGCCCGTTCCTGCCCCAGACCACGACCTTTCTAGCCCGTGACCGGCAACCTAGCAAACGTTTCTAATCCAGCCCACCATGTAACACGGAACCAGGTCGGCTCTCATACCATTTGTAACGAGCCGACCCAATGTGCAAGGTAATGGGTACCCCGGAAGTTTAACATCTATAGTCCATTCTCACTTATAAACAGGATCTTCTCCCAGTAGGTATTAGATGTGGGACTAAGTTGAGGGATCTCACAATCAACCCACGCTTAGGTAATTTCGTCCCTGAAATGCCAATTCTTGGCCCGTTGCTAGCCCCAGCGCACGTCCTTTCTGGCCCGTGACCGGCAGCCTAGCCAACGTTTATAATCCAGCCCACCATCTAACACGGAACCAGGTCGGCTCTGATACCATTTGTAATGACCCGGCCCAAAGTGCAACTTAATGGGCTAAGTCATTTCTTTAAAATGGGTACCCCGAAAGTTAAAGATCTATAGTCCATTCTCACTTATAAACAGGATCTTCTCCCAGTAGGTATTAGATGTGGGACTAAGTTGAGGGATCTCACAATCCACTCACGTTAGGGAATTTCGTCCCCAAAATGCCTATTCTTGGCCCGTTGCTAGCCCCAGCCCACGTCCTTTCTGGCCCATGACCGGCAGCCTAGCCAACGTTTCTAATGCAACCCACCATCTAACACGGAACCAGGTCATCTCTGATGCCATTTCTAACGACCCGGCCAAAAGTGCAACGTAATGGGCCAAGTCATTTCTTTAAAATGGGTGCCACGGAAGTTAAAGATCTATAGTCCATTCCCACTTATAAACAGGATTGTCTCCCAGAAGGTATTAGATGTGGGACTAACTTGAGGGATCTCACAATCCACCCACCTTAGGGAATTTCGTCCCCGAAATGCCTATTCTTGGCCCGTTGCTAGCCCCAGCCCACGTCCTTTCTGGCCCGTGACCGGCAGCCTAGCCAACATTTCTAATCCAGCCCACCATCTAACACGAAACCAGGTCGGCTCTGATACCATTTGAAACGACCCGGCCCAATGTGCAACGTAATGGGCTCAGTCATTTCTTTAAAATGGGTACCACGGAAGTTAGAGATCTATAGTCCATTCCCAGTTATAAACAGGATCTTCTCCCAGTAGGTATTAGATGTGGGACTAAGTTGAGGGATCTCATAATCCACCCACCTTAGGGAATTTCGTCCCCGAAATGCCTATTCCTGGCCTGTTGCTAGCCCCAGCCCACGTCCTTTATGGCCCGTGACCGGCAGCCTAGCCAACGTTTCGAATCCAGCCCACCATCTAACATGAAACAAGGTCGACTGTGATGCCATTTGCTACGACCCGGCCCAAAGTGTAACGTAATGGGCCAAGTCATTTCTTTAAAATGGGTACCCCGGAAGTTAAAGATCTATAGTCCATTCCCGCTTATAAAAAGGATCGTCTACCAGTAGGTTTTAGATGTGGGACTAAGTTGATGGATCTCACAATCCACCCACCTAAGGGAATTTCGTCCCCGAAATGCCTATTCTTGGCCCGTTGCTAGCCCCAGCCCACGTCCTTTCTGGCCCGTGTCCGGCAGCCTAGCCAATTTTTCTAATCCAGCCCCCCTTCTAACACGAAACCAGGTCGGCTCTGATACCATTTCTAACGACCCGGCCCAAAGTGCAACGTAAAGGGCCAAGTCATTTCTTTTAAATGGGTACCCCGGAAGTTAAAGATCTGTAGTCCATTCCCACTTATAAAAAGGATCTTGTCCCAGTGGGTTTTAGATGTTGGACTAAGTTGAGGGATCTCACAATCCACCCACCTTAGGGAATTTCGTCCCGGAAATGCCTATTCTTGGCCCGTTGCTAGCCCCAGCCCATGTCCTTTCTTGCCCGTGACCTGCATCCTAGCCAACGTTTCAAATCCAGCCCACCATCTAACAAGAAACCAGGTCGGCTCTGATACCATTTGAAACGACCCGGCCCAAAGTGCAACGTAATGGGCCAAGTCATTTCTTTTAAATGGGTACAACGGAAGTTAGAGATCTATAGTCCATTCCCAGTTATAAACAGGATCTTCTCCTAGTAGGTATTAGATGTGGGACTAAGTTGAGGGATCTCATAATCCACCCACCTTAGGGACTTTCGTCCCCGAAATGCCTATTCCTGGCCTGTTGCTAGGCCCAGCCCACGTCCTTTCTGGCCCGTGACCGGCAGCCTAGCCAACATTTCTAATCCAGCCCAACATCTATCACGAAACCAGGCCGGCTCTAATACCATTTGTAATGACCCGGCCCAAAGTGCAACGTAATGGGCCAAGTCAATTCTTTAAAGTGGGTACCCCGGAAGTTAAAGATCTATAGTCCATTCCCACTTATAAACAGGATCGTCTCCAAGTAGGTATTAGATGTGGGACTAAGTTGAGGGATCTCACAGGGACTGACCAACTGAGAGTCCTCGGCATTCGTGCTCAAGGCCAGGAGTAATATGGAAGGTGCTGAGGGCGGTAAGGAATGAAATTTGATGCGAGAAGCGATATAGAAATGGCCAAGGTATGAAAATGAGAAAGAAAGGGGGACGCCGTCGACCCGACGGCGACGGCTCCCGTATGTGCCCTGATGAGTGTTCTTGAGGAAATATATGGTTTTGATTCAACAGCTGTCGACCCGACGGCGACGGCTCCCCAGCCCACGACCTTTTGCCCGTGACCGGTAGCCTAGCTAACATTTCTAATCCAACCCACCATCTAACACGGAACCAGGTCAGCTCTGATACCATTTGTAACGACCCGGCCCAAAGTGCAACGTAATGGGCTAAGTAATTTCTTTAAAATGGGTACCCAACCGGAAGTTAAAGATCTCTAGTCCATTCCCACTTATAAACAGGATCTTTTCCCAGTAGGTATTAGATGTGGGACTAAGTTAAGGGATCTCAGATCTAAATCTGCAAAATTTATGATAATGTGATTCTCATCTCGTACATATTTCTTTAGCATTGACACATGAAAGACATTGTGTACACCATCAAGGCTTGGTGGTAATGCTAATCTATATGCACAACTTCCGATTCGATCCAAAATTGGAAATGGTCCTATGAATCTTGGCTTCAACTTCCCTGATGTTCTAAATCTGATCACTCCCTTTTAGGTGAGGTCTTAAGGTAGACGAACTCACCAACTTGGAATTCTAAGTCCTTCCTTCGAGTATCAGCATAACTTTTCTGCCGATCCTGAGCTGCCTTAAGCCTTTACAGGATGAGTTGCACCTTTTCAGCTGCTTCTCTCACCATCTCTGGCCCGACTATAACCATCTCTGTAGATTCCAACCAGCATGATGGAGATCGACAAGGCCTACCGTATAAGGCTTCAAACGGTACCATTCCTATACTGGCTTGGTAAGAGTTATTATAGGTGAATTCAGCCAAGGCTAAGTGTTTCTCCCAATCTCCTCCCAGTCGAGGATGCAAGCTCTCAACAAATCCTCCAAGGTTTGATTGGTCCTCTCACTTTGACCATCGGTTTGGGGTGATATGCTGTACTTAACTTGATTTGGGTCCCCATAGCTTTTGGAAAACTTCCCAAAATGTGACGTGAATAGGGATCTCTGTCAGAGACTATCTCCTCGGAATTCATGCAGCCTGACAATGTTATTTATGTCAAGTTCTGCTATGTATTCCGCAGTCCTTGTTGATTTTGTGGGGATAAACTGAGCTGCCTTAGTCAAACGGTCTACAACTACCCATATAGAGTCATGTCTCTTCAAAGTCCTTGGGAGTTTAGTAATAAAATCACATGTGACACGCTCCCATTTCCGGGTAGGTATCTCTAAAGGTTGTAATAATCCACCGGGTAGTTGATGTTGGGCTTTGATCAATTGGCATGTCTGACACTTGGAAACAAAATCCACCACATCCCTCTTCATTCCAACCCACCAGTAGGTTCGTTTCAAGTCCTGGTACATCTTTGTAACACTAGGGTGTATTGAGAACCTTGAACGATGAGCTTCTTCCAGAATATCTCGTTTTAATGCATCATTGTTGGGTACACACAATCTCCCTCTAAATCTGATTACACTGTTGGAATCTGCTACAATGTTGGGAGTTTTGTCCAACATTTCATTCAGCTTCTCATCTTCCATTTGTGTTAGCTTAACTCGGTCCACCAATTCATTTGAGATAACCAGGTTCACCAGTATTCCTGTCATTTGTTCCACCGGGTTAATAGCTACCACCTCAGCTGACATAGCCCAAAGTCTAGCTAGTTGTTGACCCTTGTCCATCTTGCCCTTCTGACTCAACGCGTCGGCCACAATGTTCGCTTTTCCGGGTGGTATAATATTTGGAAGTCATAGTCCTTCAAGTATTCTATCCACCGTCTCTGTCGAAGGTTAAGGTTATTCTGGGTGAAGATATACTTCAAACTTTGATGGTCGGTGAAAACTTCGAACTGGGCCCCATACAAGTAGTGCCTCCAAATCTTTAGGGCAAAACTACTGCTGCCAGTTCCAAGTCATGGGTCGCATAATTTTGCTCGTGAATCTTCAATTGGCGAGATGCGTAAGCCACCACCTTACCATCTTGCATAAGGACGCATCCTAAACCCAACCGAGACGCATCACTGAAGACTACGAATCCTTCATTACCATTTGGCAGGGTCAAGACTGGTGCAGTTGTTAAACTCGTCTTTAGAGATTGGAAACTCTCCTCACACCTACTACTCCATTCAAACGTGACCCCCTTCCTTGTAAGTTTGGTCATCGGCGATGCTACTAAGGAGAAGTCTTTAATGAATTTCCTATAGTAACCCGCCAAACCGAGGAAGCTTCTGATATCAGTGACTGACTTAGGTTGTGGCCAATCAATGACTGCTTTTACTTTTGATGGATCGACTGCAACTCCCGTCTTTGAGACAACATGTCCGAGGAAGTTCACCTCCTTCAGCCAGAAGTCACACTTTGATAATTTGGCGAACAGTTGATTCTCTCTCAAAACTTGAAGAGCAATGGACAAGTGTTTCCCATGGTCCTCCTCATTATTTGAATAGACCAGAATGTCGTCCACAAACACAATAATAAACTTATCCAAGTATTCATGGAACACCGTGTTCATAAGTGACATAAAGGCCGCTGGTGCATTTGTCAGACCAAAAGGCATAACCCGAAACTCATAATGTCCATAGTGAGTTCGGAAAGCCGTTTTCTGTATGTCAGATTCCTTCACCCGTAGTTGATGATATCCGGACCGCAAGTCTATTTTTGAGAATATTCCAGTTGTTTTCAACTGATCAAATAAATCATCAATCCTCGGTAAGGGGTACCAATTCTTGATTGTCACTTGATTGAGATGACGATAGTCAATACACAATCAAAGTGAGCCTTCATTTTTATAAAAAGAACCGGGGCTCCCCAGGGTGAAGTACTTGGTCGTATGAAGCCTGCCGGCAACAACTCTTCTAATTGACTCTTTGTAAAGACACGGAAAAAAAATTTCATTAGCTGGTTAAGTATGAATTACCCGGTTAAATTAAAAAGTAATTTTTAATCGAACGATTCTAGTTGAATCAGTCGAGTCGAACACATTAATTAAATGAACCATACCATTTAAGAGGTTGAGTGAAAAGGTTAAGTGAACTGTGTTAATGTAACGACCCAGCCCAAACTGCAACGTAATGGGCTAAGTCATTTCCTTAAAATGGGTACCCCGAAAGTTAAAGATCCATAATCCATTCCCACTTATAAATAGGATCTTCTCCCAGTAGGTATTTGCTGTGGGACTAAGTTGAGGGATCTCACAATCCACCCACCATAGGGAATTTTGTCCCCAAAATGCGTATTCTTGCCCCGTTGCTAGCCCCATCCCACGACCTTTCTAGCCCGTGACCGGCAGCCTAGCCATCGTTTCTAATCCAGCCCACCATCTAACACGAAACCAGGTCAGATTTGGTACCATTTGTAACGACCCAACCTAAAGTGCAACGTAATGGGCCAAGTCATTTCTTTAAAATAGGTACCCCGAAAGTTAAAGATCTATAGTCCATTCCCACTTATAAACATGATCTTTTCCCAGTAGGTATTAGATGGGGGACTAAGTTGACGGATCTCACAATCCACCCGCCTTAGGGAATTTCGTCCCCGAAATGCCTATTCTTGGCCCATTGCTAGCCCAAGCCCACGACCTTTCTGGCCCGTGACCGGCAGCCTAGCCAACGTTTCTAATCCAGCCCACCATCTAACATGGAACCAGGTATGCTCTGATACCATTTGTAACGACCCAGCCCAAAGTGCAACATAATGCGCTAAGTCATTTATTTAAAATGGGTACCCCGAAAGTTAAAGATCTATAGTCCATTCCCACATATAAACAGGATCTTCTCCCAGTAGGTATTAAATATGGGACTAAGTTGAGGGATCTCACAGTTAATTACCCAATTACCCAATTAAAGGAAGTATGGTCAAAGGGTGCTTCCACAAACCCTAGCCGTCATTTATTCTTTACAAAAGGAGAAGGGGTCGTTGAACCTAGGAAATACCAATGGAAGATGGGGTGTGAGAATTTAATTATGGGGTCGTTGAACTTAGGAAATGCCAATGGATGATGGGGTGTGAGAGTTTAATGAAGGGGTCGTTGAACCTAGGAAATACCAATGGATGATGGGGTATGAGAATTTAATGGAGGGAATCATTGAAGTGTATATATATGCAGGAGGAGGGAGTATTTCATCCCTCATCTCCATCCCAGGCGACCTCCCCATTACTGTGTGAGTATTTCTTCCCTCATCTCCGTCCCAGGCGAGCTCCCCATTACTGTATTAGGGTTCACGGGTCACAGTCAGACGTAATCACTAATCAGGTACGTATAATAAGTAGAACATCGTACTTTCCTTATTGGTAGCCTAGGTCAGCTTGAGCCCAGATTTGACTACCATGCACCGAGGGCAGCCGGGGTCAATGAATTGACTCAGTCCGACACAGGGTCGTGTTATGTACGTGAATTTTGTAATGCATCGACATTGTTTTGGAGTAGTGATAGCCACCCCATAAAAAGGCTACGGCCGGGGTGAGTGAGGCACAGCGATTCCTCCATCGCACTGGAGTGCAGTGATAGCCGCCCCATAAAAAGGCTACGGCCTGGGTGTGTGAGGCACTGGCGCTAGAATTGGTAGTTAGAGCTTCCCCACAAACGGGGCATAGCAATCACCTAAGTGCAGTGATAGCCACCCCATAAAAAGGCTACGGCCGGGGTGTGCAAGGCATTGGCACTGGAGTGCAGTGATAGCCTCCCCATAAAAAGGCTACGGCCGGGGTGTGCGAGGCACTGGCACTAGAATTGGTAGTGAGAGCTTCCCCACAAACGGGGCATAGCAATCACTTGAGTGCAGTGATACCTACCCCACAAAAAGGCTACACCCGGGGTGTACGAGGCACTGGCACTGGAGACGGTAGTGGTAGCCTCCCACAAAAAAGGCTATGGCCAAGGTGTGCAAATCACAACGGATACCTCCTCCGCATTGTTTTGGAGTATAGCGGAATCGCTCCTATAAAACCCACGATTCGAGTTAGGGTTTTATATTCAGAACCGGTCGGGTCGACCGTTATTTTTTCGAGTTGAGTCAGTTTCAGGACACGTGTACCGAGCCGATGCCGGTCGCGTGTATGAGCTATGAGGGTCATGCGTACCCAAGTATATGATGATAACGTCATGAACACAGCAGAACAGAATGAGTTATCAGAATATATGAGAGTATGCCAGTCGATTTTTTTATTATTTTTATATATAATGGATCGTAGAATTAGTTTTAGGCCGTTTACTGCGTTAGGACGCGTTACGGGCATTTTGGGTGGGTTGATAGTTCATAGAGCATATCATTATGATGTTTTTGTGTGTTGTTTGATTTTACGGGATTTTTCCCGATTTTTATGAATTTTTTTAGGATTTAATATGACTTAGTTATTATACTTGACTCGAGCCGGAGACGAGTCAAGTCTTAATTACAAGTTTGCCACCCAACCTTTCTTCTCCGCCCCGACCTTTTCTCCCCACGCCCAAACCCTCGTGCCGCGCCGCCCTTGTTCGCGCGCCACCGCCGCCGCTGTCGGCGCCGCCCGGCCGTCGACCGACGCCGCCCAGCTCGGCGACGACGTCGCCCTGCCGCCCCGACTAGGTCCGGCCCTCATCGGACCGCCGCGACGCGAGGAAGCCACGCCGCGACGCCGCACCGCGTTGCACTTCCGTCGCCGATTCCGCCGCCGGCGACCAGCGCCGCCGCGATCGGTCGGTCGCCTCAGCACCCTCAGCCTTCCAGCGACCTTCCCCGACTGGAACGGAGGCCATAGCCGCCGTGGTTGGCCGGATCTAGCGTCCCATCGCCGCCGGCTCTGTTTTGCCATTTTCCGGCGAGCCGCCGCCTCCATTGGCCACGCTGAGGTCATAGATGAGTCGGGGTCGCCGAGCCGGTTCCGAGGGTACCCAACACGACCCCTTTCCGACCAGTAGACGCCGCCGGCGATTGTCGCCGGAAAACCACCGGAAGTCGCCGGAAAACCGCCGGAAAAATCGGAATTTCTGGGATTCGCCGGAATTCACCGGATCTTCCGCGGGGCTCACCCAGTGGAGCCCGATCGAGCTTCGGACGCCGATGAGCGCCAAATTTGAGCTCCGAGACGCGCGACGGAACCCTAGCCGTCGCCGATTGCCGACGATGTGAGGTATAATTACCTCCGATTGATTTATTTAAAATTGATGATAATTGTTAGCATAGCATGCTAGGGTTGATTAATTATCATGATTAATGTCTTGACCATGAATAAAGTAAAGATGCGCATGATGTGATTAATGACTAATTAGGGATGAAATGATAAGTTACATGATGAGATTAAGTGTGAATGAAGGTTCAGCGATCTAATGAGGTAGGAGTCTCAGCATGATAAGTGATCAGGACGTAACTTTGAAAAACGCAATAAAATTGGTATGACTAGGATGAGTTAGAATTATTTAAATTTATGATTATTTAACTATTGTCTGGATGTTGATGATTGAATTGTGATTGATGTTCATTGTGTTTGATGCATCATTTAGTTAGCGGGCGTTAGTATTTAGTTTTGATGTGTAGGTACGGAGTAGGAGCTCGCCGCCTAGGCGCGATGACACGCTTGGAGCTTCTACCAGGTCCGTTTAGGACTCGTCTCTGATTTACTCTTTCTATTGTATGTTTAATTTATTGCCTGCAGGACGGGTTGAGTGGCGTTTTATCGGATCCCACTTAACTCGGGCCATTTAACCGAACATTTTCCGGATTAATAACCCCTCGAGGATGAGATCCCTCGAGGTTGATTTCGAAAACAAGATCCACCACAAGTTGCCTTCGGGCCTATTATATAAATCCCTACCCAGCCCTATATATATGTAGTTTTCGCGTTTTCAGTGAGACGAGAGATGGAGAAATCGACTGCACGTACCATGCAGAGGATGCCGTGACAGTCAAAGCGGGCTCTGGATTAGTGCCAGCGGACTGTTCCATTCCCGAGGGATCCTGACAACTCCGCGTTTGAGTTCCTCACACCCGGAGAACGTGGAGGTTTACGGGTACTGTTTAGTACAGCGCATGTCCGGACTTGTGGTTCAAAGGGCTACTAAAGGCGACTGCCTGAGAGTACTCGGCCTTCGTGCTCAAGGCCAGGAGAAATATGGAGGTACGGAGAGGGCTTAGGATAAAGTTTCACGAGAAGTACTGAAAAAGAAGTGCCGAGAGCGGCATAGTACCAGCAGCAGATGAGTAAGTTCGGGATGCTACCGGGTCTGCAGCCCAGTGGCTCCTCAGTAGTGCCCTTCAGAGTGTTCACGTGGAGTATGATGTTTTCTTTCATATGAGAGTTTGCTCTCATAGCCAGCTTGTTATAGTTATTTTATTTTCCGGACCAGTAACACTTGTTACTGACGTGTTTTTATACTATATGTAGGTAATAATCACGAGTTGAAGGAGCCAGCTTGGACGGAGGAGCATTGTTGTCACTTGCACACATGTTAGTCGATTGAGTGTTTATATTTTATTGATGATGCTATCATATTGTGAATGATGTGAAATACTAAGACATGATAGGATATGATTAAACGCAATGAGATAATGTTATGACATGATGAAAAGCTAAGATATGATGATAAGAGGTGAGATGTGATCAGAGTGCGCAGCAGAAGTATGGCCCAAGTTCTATAATGAATATACAGTATATTAGATTATGTGTGATTAAAATTATTGATATATGCATATATATTGGTATGTATTGTCTTGACAGGGTGGATCCTAATTGCACTTTTAGGGGAAATTCTGTCCGTTTTATTTTAGAATTTTTATTGAGTTTAATCGTAATGGTATTGGTGTGTGCTTGAATTGCATGTCATTCATGTAGTACCACGTTAGGGTTGTATATTCATCAATGCATTGCGAGTCGTATCTTCATCTTAAGACGCCGAGATTGGATCCGCATGAGTTAGGTTCGGGTTAGCCGACCTAACCGGGGCCTATAACATGCCGGTTCGGTTCACGAGTGTGGACCGGATTTGGGGTGTTACAACATTGGTATCAGAGCCACTCTCGGCCGATTAAGATGTATGATACTTTTATAGGTGATGTGTGTACAAAGACTGCTCTGAGTCGAGCTGGCAGGTATGTTTTCGTATATTTTCTTTACATGCAGATTTTCTTCATAAGTTGTTTGGATAGCAGTGTATTCAAGACTTGATCAGAATTATGTGGAACTGACCTTAGTTGAGTTGACAGGTCATTTCTATGGGATGATATCAGATTGTTGGTAAGTTAGATGTGAGCAGGGCATGTTGTAATGCTGGTAGAGGTAGAAAGGGTATAAGGTTCTCATCTTATACCAGATTCGGATGTCAGTAGATGTCAGCAGGAATTTGATAGGCTTGTCATGATGGGCTTAGAGACCCACTAATTCTGTCCATCGCATAAGAGATTTGGATGAATTGGATGTTGACTAGGTGTCCGTCCTTTATATGTCACCACATTAGTCCTACTTCCAGGGAACATGGTGTGCATAATGGGAAGGAGCTTGAAGTGGGTAGATAACTTGAGAGGGACCACTTCTAGAAAATAGTAGTGAATGAGGATGAGTAATGAGACGTAGGCTTGGACATAACAAGGAAAAGACCAGGACCACCAGTGCCTACGAGATCAGACATTTGACGAAATTCTACCAAAGATAAGGCACCAGATTAGTGACTGCCATTTGAGGGCTAGTCAGCACTGATAGAAGCAACCACTCTAAATTTCAGGAGATCGAGTGGGGTTTAGCATAGGTTTACCATCATATGTGTCAGCATCATGATCCAAACCCCTCTGGATCAGACACGCATGATTGGACTGGTCCAGTTTGGCATTGGAGACGGTAGTGGTAGCCTCCCCACAAAAAGGCTATGGCCGGGGTGTGCGGATCACAGTGGATACCTCCTTCGCATTGTTTTGGATTATAGCGGAATCGCTTCACCGCATATTAAAATAAACATAAGGAAATAGTGGAATGTACTTGTTTTGTTTCATCTATTATACTACTTAGTGTTATAATCACTAACGCGGAATTGCCTCCGCAGGTGTGCAGATACAAGATTAGGTGATTGACATCCAGAGTATGGAGCAAAATAAATATGAGGACTCCTATTTTTTATTTAATTGAGAAATAAGTGTGGCTGCTGGGAAACGGTCCAAGACTGTGGGATCTTTATATCTGTTATTATTTATAAACAATGTTTGACATAATTACTTTAATTTTGAGTGACACCTAGCCAGTTAGGCCCACAATATCGTGAAAAATAGCGGGTCGTTACAGTGGGATCGGAGCACGGTTTCCAAAAGCTCACATCTTATGACTCAAGTACCTTGTTGGAGAGTCTAATATTTTATTTTCTCCAATTGGGTATGTCATTAGGGAATTAGTGGACTCCCTAATAATCATAAAGACCCGGGAAAAAAAATTTTCATTAGCTGGTTAAGTATGAATTACCCTGGTTAAATTGAAAAGTAATTTCTAATCGGACGATTCTAGTTGAATCAGTCGAGTCGAACCACATTAATTAAGTGAACCATACCATTTAAGAGGTTGAGTGAAAAGGTTAAGTGAACCATGTTAATTACCCAATTACCCGGTTAAAGGAATTATGATGAAAGGGTGCTTCCACAAACCCTAGCCGTCATTTATTCTTTATAAAAGGAGAAGGGGTCGTTGAACCTAGGAAATACCAATGGATGATGGGGTGTGAGAATTTAATGAAGGGGTCGTTGAACCTAGGAAATACCAATGGATGATGGGGTATGAGAATTTAATGGAGGGAATGGTTGAAGTGTATATATATGCAGGAGGAGGGAGTATTTCATCCCTCATCTCCGTCCCAGGCGACCTCCCCATTACTGTGTGAGTATTTCATCCCTCATCTCCGTCCCAGGCGACCTCCCCATTACTGTATTAGGGTTCACGGGTCACAGTCAGACGTAATCACAAATCAGGTACGTATAATAGGTAGAACATCATATTTTCCTTGTTGGTAGCCTAGGTCGGCCTGAGCCCAGATTCGACTACCATGCACCGAGTGCAACCGGGGTCAACGAATTGACTCAGTCCGACACCGGGTCGTATTATGTGCGTAAATTTTGTAATGCATCGACATTGTTTTGGAGTAGTGATAGCCGCCCCATAAAAAGGCTACGGCCGGGGTGAGTGAGGCACAACGATTCCTCCATCACGCTGGAGTGCAGTGATAGCCACCCCATAAAAAGGCTACGGCCGCGGTGTGCAAGGCACTCGGCACTGGAGTTGTAAAGACCCAGAAAATATATATAATATATATATATATATATATATATATATATATATATATATATATATATATATGTATATATTCGACGCGGTGGGATCGAACGTTGGTATCCATGAATTTATTTAAATTATTTACCCGCTACCCGGTTAATTATCAATTACCCGGTCAAGTGGAAAGTATTAGTTAACCGGTTAAGTATTTTTACCCGGTTAAGTAAACCATACCATTTAACCGTTTAAACTAGTAAAGTGAACCGTATCACTTACCCATTTACCCGGCAACGAAGTGTGTTTTCATAAACCCTAGGCCTTCTTTCATTTTATAAGGAGAAGGAGGGGGGGCGTCATGCACATAAGCTCCTTGGACAAACGCCGGCTTCCCCATTGTTTTGGTAAGTTTCTTCCTCTCTTCTTCTTAGTTTGCATGCATACATATGATCAAAGATTATAATACAAGATAATCATGGAAACTAAGACCTGAAATCAACAAGAAAAAGGGAGGATGTAACTAGATTAGAACCAGGAATTCACCCACGAACATAAGTTGCTGCCGTGCAGCAATTCTTGTGTGTTTGTGATTAATTACAGCAACAAGTCATAATCTTTTGCTAATCAGTTGCTGCATCAACGTCCTTACTCATGTTGTAGTAATTAAAGGTGAGATTTCATAGAATTTACAGCCAAGAATGGTAGCACGTCCTGCTGAAATTGCCAAGGATGGTAGCACGTCCTGCTGAATTGCAGCAACAGCACCATGGCGTTTGTGTCACGACCAGTTGCATATACCACGCTGTAGGGTAGTGTTTCTCTTCTTCTGGGCGTTGGGTTGTTGTGCGGGAAGAAGGGGACGCGTGGGGTGGTGCTGCTGGTCACGTCTGAGTCGCCATAGCAGCAGGTCGAGGTCGCCATGGCTGCTGGTTCGTCGCTGTGGTGGTGCAGTCGCCCTTTGATTGTTGCTGCTAATTTGGTTGGTAGGAAAGGGAGACAATGGGTGAAGGATAGGATCTAGATTTTGGTCGAAAGAGAAGAGCTTGGTGCTGGTTTTGGGTGAAGAGAAGAATGGTGACGGGAAGAAGAAGAAGAAGAAGAAGAAGAATGGCAGTTTTGTAATTTCGGGTTGACTCGATATGGGTTGAGTTAAAAATCATAATAATAATACCAAGCCGATGCCAGTCGCGTGTATGAGCTATGAGGGTCATGCGTACCCAGGTATATGATGATAACGTCATGAACACAGCAAAACAGAATGAGTTATCAGATATATGAGAGTATGCCAGTCATTTTTCTTTATTTTTATATATAGTGGATCGTTGAATTAGTATTAGGCCGTTTACCGCGCTAGGACGCGTTCGGGCAGTCTGGGTGGGTTGTTAGTCATAGAGCATATCATTATAATATTGTGGTGTTGTTTGATTTTATGGGATTTTCACCTATTTTTTATGAATTTTTTTAGGATTTAATACGGCTTAGTTATTATACTTGACTCGAGCCGGAGACGAGTTAAGTAATATTTACGACCTTGCCACCACACACCCCGCGCCTTCTTTTCTTCCCCAAACCAAACCCCGACGCCGCCCCTGTGCAGCGTCACCGCCGCCGCTGTCGGCGCTGCCCGGCAGCCGATTGTTGCCACCCAGCTCCGCCACGCCGTTGTCGTGCTGCCCCGACCAGGTCCGGCCCCCGTCGGACTGCCGCGACGTGAGGAAGCCACGCCGCGACGC
>JAURVB010009713.1:0-15394 GCA_033002965.1 Piper betle | reverse complement strand
AGTTGGTGAGGTTGCCACCAAAAAGGAGGGTTCTACAAAACAAGTGGATCTATCGGATCAAGTCTGAAGCTCGTGGTGTACAAAGGTATAAGGCAAGACTTGTGGTGAATGGTTTTGGTCAAAAAGAAGGGATTGATTTTCATGATATATTTGCACCTATTGTAAAAATGACTTCTATTAGAATTATTTTGAGTATTGTGGCTGTCAAGGGGTTGTATTTAGAGCAGCTTGATGTAAGTACAGCTTTCCTTCATGGTGATTTGGAGGAGGAGATCTATATGGAACAACCAAAAGGATTTGAAGTCAAAGGTAAAGAAAATATAGTGTGCAAATTGAAGAGGAGTCTATATGGACTCAAACAAGCACCAAGATAGTGGTATTTGAAATTTGACAAGTTTATGTTGGATGATGGATTTGCTAGGAGCAATTCAAACAAGTGTATATCTACAAAAGTTTAATGATGGCAATTACATTATTTTAACTTTGTATGTAGTGACATGCTTGTTGCAGGGACTTGTATGGAGAAAATTGTTAGTCACAAGATGAGGTTAGCCAAGAGTTTTTCCATGAAGGATTTGGGTGAAGCAAAACAACTTCTTGGGATGCAAATTACATGAGACAAGAAGAACAAGAAGTTGTGGTTATCTCAAAAAGGGTATGTGAAGAAAGTTCTTGAGAGATTCAACATGAATGAATCCAAGCCAGTGGCTACTACTTTGGGTAGTTTCCAATTGTCCAAAGAACAAGGTGCTAAGAGTGAGGAGGATAAAGCGCACATGAAAAAGGTGCCTTATGCTTCAGCTATTAGAAGTGTTATGTATGCTATCGTGAGTACAAGACCAGATATTGCACATGCAGTGGGAGTAGTGAGCAGATTCATGATGAACCCAGGAAAAAAACACTGGGAGGCAGTGAAATGGATTTTCAGGTACTTGAAAGGAACTTCTAATCACTGCTTGTATTTTGGGGGTGATAATATTGATGTGCAAGGTTATGTGGACTCGGACCATGCTGGAAATAGAGACAATGGAAGGAGTACATCCGGATACATCTTTACAGTTAGTGAAACCGTGGTGAGTTGGGTTTCCAAATTACAAAAGATACTTGCTCTGTCTTCAACTGAGGCTGAATATGTGGCTACTACAGAAGCTAGCAAGGAATATATTTGGATTAAAACTTTAATGAATGAGGTAGGTTTTAATGGGGTTGATTGCAGGTTGTACAGTGAAGTCAAAGTGCAATCCATTTAGCCAAGAACTTGGCATTTTATTCTAGGACCAAACATATTCGGTTAAGGTATCATTTTATCAGATCTTTGTTAGAAGAACGTAAATTGAAGTTGGAAAAGATAGATGGAAAAAATAATCCGGCGGATATGTTGACTAAACCGGTGGATGGAAAAAGTTGAGTTTTTGCTCAACTTTGGTGAACTTGCACTAACATGCAAGTGGACTCATGCGATGAACAAGTGGAGGAAGAGTTTGGACTGGTGTGTTCCAATCAGACTCCAAGTAGGAGATTGTTAATATGTGTAATTGTATTAATGATATGTAGCCCATTGTCACACTCGGAATACTAAAGAAATCTCGGAATATTAATAGAGGTGGCTGTTAGTTGTCCCATGGAGATTGAAGGGTCTCAAAGCTTCTCTATAAATTGAGCTTCATTTGCCTCATTCTTAGAGGGCAAGAGAAGTAGAAGGCAAGACAAGCAGAAGAAAAGACAAGAAAAAGAGAGATAGAGAGAGACATAGTGAAAAAAGAAGAGGGAAAAATATTCACGAGTTTATCTTATACAGAGTATTGAGAGAGAGTGAAATCCTGTAATCTCAATAATATAGGGTGTGTGAGTAATCTTCTTATACATCTCTTTATATATTTGATGACTGTAATCTTTGGTTGAAGTAGTGAATTATTCGTTGTTGCCCGTTGTTTTTTACTCTCGATTGAATGAGGGTTTTCCACGTTAAATCTCTGCCCTTTTGTGATTTAGTTTTATCTTATTTCATAGGTCTTATTTTCCCATTACTTTTTGTTCACTGTGGTTGATCTCCAATTTTGGGGATTTTTCTCAACAATTGGCGCCGTCTGTGGGAATTTTGGGTCTCATTCAATCGGATCTTGATTTGAATGAGACCGAAAATTCCCACAGATGGTGTCAATTGTTGAGAAAAATCCCCAAAATTAGAGATAAACCAAAACTTCTCTATAAATTGAGCTTCATTTGCGTCATTCTTAGAGGAAAAGACAAGTAGAAGGCAAGACAAGTAGAAGAAAAGACAAGAAAAAGAGAGATAGAGAGAGATATAATGATAAAAGAAGAGGGGAAAATATTCACAAGTTTATCTTATACGGAGTATTGAGAGAGAGTGAAATCCTGTAATCTCAATAGTACAGGGTGTGCGAGTAATCTTCTTGTACATCTCTTTATATATTTGATAACTGTAATCTTTGGTTGAAGTAGTGAATTGTTCATTGTTGCCCATGGCTTTTTACTCTCTATTGAAGGAAGTTTTTCCAAGTTAAATCTCTGCCCTTTTGTGGTTTTATTTTATCTTATTTCTTAAGTCTTATTTTCCCATTATTTTTGTTCGCTGTGGTTGATCTCCAATTTTGGGGATTTTTCTCAACATTCCTTTCTCTCTTTCTTGCTCATTCTCAGGTGAAGATAGAAAAGGAGCTGATGAAGCTGGTGATCGAGAGAGGGATCGAGGAGCTGGCCAAGACTCCACTCGAGGAGATTGACAAGTCCAAACTCACCAAGGACGACATTGATGTCTGCCTAAAGTGGCTCGGCCTCTTCCACCGCCGAAAACACCAATGTAAGCAGCTCTGCATCCATCAATCCGTCAATGCAATCCCAACATCTAGCATTTTTAATTTTCTTTCTACAAATATCACATCACAATCCGGCCAGTTTATTTTTGCAGACGGGAGGTTCATGATGTGGCTAAAGCTGCCTAACGGGGTGACGACAAGCGAGCAGACGAGGTACCTGGCCGAGGTCGTCGGCAATAACGGGGAATAGGGCTGCGCCGACATCACGACGACGCAGAACTGGCAGATATGGGGGGTGGTGCTGCAGAGGTGCCAGAGATCATGGCCGGACTTGGCTGAGTCGGCCTGAGCAGCCTCCAGAGCAGCATGGACAACGTACGCAACCCGGTTGGCAACCCCCTCACCGGCATCAACCCATTGTAGATCGTCGACATCCACCCCTACAACAACCTCCTCTCCTCCTTCATCACCAACAATGGCCCAGGCAACCCCGCCTTGACCAACCTGTAAAATACCCTGCCAATCACACTTACTCCTTAATTTCTTCTTTCTTCCAAATAAACCTCTTTCCCATCACATCTCGACCATATAGTTTCTAACGCATCGATTTTTGGGTAGGCCGACGAAGATTATGAAATTATAAATAAAATATTTTATTAAATACATTAAAATACCTTATTTTTAACAAAAAAAAGAGAAAAAATTTTGTATTCAAAGACCATGGATCAAAATAGTACAAAGAATTTTTCCGCCCCATCTTGCTGCAAAAAAATTTGATATCTTATTTTTTTAAAAAAAAGTTCCAACATTTTAAAAGAGTATCATAAAACTAGTAATAATTCCTTCAAAAATATTCACCATTATTTCGAGCAAAAAAATATTTTAAGAAATCTTCAATTATTTTGAGAAAAAATATATGGGTTGATAATAAAAATATTAATGAGTAAGTTATAAATTTAATTATATGGTGGTAATGTTGTGGAAATAAAGAAAAAATGTGGCTGGTAATTATTTTGGGTTATTTGGTCAAAATTTAGTTAAAACCAAACAAAATTGAACTAATTCAATTTGGTTAGTTCGGCTATAAGTTATAATTTGGTTCGTATTTGGTTAATCAAATAAGCTCCTTTCAGTTTGGTTGGTTTACGGTTCGGTTTGGTTTTGCCCAAACCAACAGATGATTGCTTGGGCCTATGCATGGGTGTGATAGTGGGAGGTGGTGGGAGTAGAATTTGGGGAGGAAGTTGTGGGCACATATTTTCTAACTTATCTTCCTCCCTATTTAGTGGACATTGGGCACAAAATTTTTCTACGCCATCTTGTGTTGCCTTCTCCCTGCTTGAGCCCTCTCCTTCCTCTTCACATAGCCTAGTTATAACCTCACCCTGTTCTCCTTTTCTTCTTGTCTAATCTTCGTAGCATGCATTCATGCATTATATCCATGTTATTTTGCTTGTGGCATGGTGTTGGGGGGTTTTGTTCCTTATAGATGTGGGCAATGTCAAGTTTCTGCCTTTGTTTCTCTTCTAAGCTTTTCTTTCATTTTTTCTAGTGGCTCCCAGATGTGTCATCAGTCGTAGAGGGTATTAGTGACTTGTTTATAGGCTAATGAAAAAGCCTTATTCCCTGAACTAGCTTTTGGATTAAGAGAGTCCCGTAGCCCGTGATACTTATTGTAAGTCCTTTTGGGGGCCCATAAAGCCCAATAGTGGTATCGGAGTCGGGTTTTGCTTACGCCGATTGTGGATGTTTCCTTTCCTTCATGGGTTCCACCTGATGATTTAAGGGGCAAACCCTATGCCAATTGTAGCCGATTGTATTGTAAGTGTTTCCTTCAGTTCTACCTGATGATTTAAAGGGAAGGAGTTTGCCATGCGAAGTTATGTGGAAGCTTCATTTATGGGTTCCACCTAATGATTTAAGGGGGAGTTTGCCAAGTGATTGTGTATGCCGTCTAATGAAGGGGAGGGGTCTGGATGTGCCATCTAATGAAGGGGGGCAAACCCTATGCCGATTGTAGATGTTTCCTTCAGTTCCACCTGATTTACGGGGCAAACCCTACGCCGATTGTAAATGTTTCCTTCAGTTCCACCTACTGATTTAAAGGAAGGAAGTTTTCCATGTGATGATATGTGGAAGTTTTATTCATGGGTTCCACCTAATAATTTAAAGGGGGAGTTTGCCAAGTGATAATATGTAGAAGTTTCATTTATGGGTTCCACCTAATGATTTAAGGGGGAGTTTGCCAAGTGATATGTGGATGCCGTCTAATGTAGGGGAGGGGGGTCTGGATGTGCCATCTAATGAAGGGGAGGGGTGTCGATGTTTACCAAGTGATATGTCAGATGATGATGATTTCAAGATCGCCTGATGTGTTAAGGGGAGTTATTGGGTTTATCCCACATCGATCGTAGAGGGTGCCAAGTGATATGTCAACCGATGATGATTTAAGGATTGTCCAATGTGTGAAGGGGAGTTGTTGGACATCGGATGATTTCAAGATCACCTGATGTCTGAAGGGGAGTTGTTGAGTTTATCCCACATTAGTTGTATAGGGTGTTCGTGACTTGTTTATAAGCTAATGGGAAAGCCTTATTCCTTGGTCTAGCTTTTGGATTAAAAGAGCCCCGTGACACCTATTTACTAGGCCCTTTGGGGGCCCAAAGGGCCTAACAACGTCGTGGTATTGTTTTCACCGATTTGTGTTCAGCTGTCATTGCATGAAATATGCTATATATGCATATATTAACTTTCTGATAAAGTTGTAGAATATGTCTTCATGAGTGATTAATTTGTTATATATGCATGTATGTTATATAACCCATAACTTAAGTCATAATTTTACATTAGTGAACTAGTCGGTTTTAGTTGAATTAATGTCATAACATGTGTGTTAAGCCGAAGTTGACCGTGTGTTATGAGCATTGAAGGTCAAGTTTATCCTAGTATATAATGATAACGTTAGAAAATTTATGAGAAATAAGTTATCAAAGTATATGACAATATGTCAATTATTTTTATTATGTACTTAAGTGTGAAATTATTTTAAGCAGAATAACAAATTAGGAAGCGTTAGATAGCAGTTTGGGTAGGTTATTAGAAATAGAATAGGTCATTCTGATGTTATTGATTTTATTATATTTTATGGTATATTTCCATTTTTGGATTTTTAAAAGAATTTATTAGGAGTTAGTTATTAGTTTTGACTTGAGTCAGAGTTGAGTTAACTTTTAATTAGAAGATTGCCACCCAACCCTTCACCATAAAAATTCCTCCCGTCCTCCCCAATCGACGCCACTGAGCTCTACTGGAGCTTTACTAAGCCGTCCCCTGCCATCCAGGCTGCCGCCCAGCCTCTACCACGTAATGAAGTCGTGAAAATGTGCCACGCACCCAACGTCGCCTCTGCCACTAAGCAAGCCGCGCCGGCGCTGGCCCCGACGTTGTCCCTTACCCAGATGAACCCTACCCCTTCTTGTGCGCTGCCGACAAGACCAGTCCAAGGGCCGATCGGGCAGGCTCAAGCATGATAAACCCATGGCTGACGCCAACAACCATCACTGCCTTCATCGCCCACGCCCCCACGATGGTCATGTCAAGCTTGTTGAGCTGATGCCGAACCACAATCCTAACCGCATCGCCAGAAAATTGCCAGAAAGCCGCCATAAAATGCCCGAAAGTACCGGAAAACCACTAGAAATTGCTGAAAAATCGGATTTGCTGGAATTCAATGGAAATTACCGGGTTTTTGCAAAATTCATCGTGCCGAATTTGATCGAACTTCAAACGTCGTCGGGTGCCGAATTCAAGTCCCAAAACGTGCGACCAAACCTTAATCGTCGTAGATCACCAATGACGTGAAGTATAATTAACTCTAACCTTTTATCTAAAATGGATAATTATTAGAATAACATGTTAGGATTTTATTGATTGTGACGATAAAATATTTTGATTGTAAATAAAATGAATTTGTATTATTTGAATGATATTAAATAAATATTAATGAACTAATTAAGTAAATTAAGTATAAATTGTTAATTAATTGTAATGTAATTTTGGAAATCATAATGTGAATTAATGTAAATAGGGCTATGAGTGTATTATTTAGGATATGTGAATGCATCATTCAAATAGTAGCCTTTAAATTTGATGTGTAAGCATAGAGTAGAAACTCGTTGTCTAGGCGCGTGGGTATGATTGGAGCTTCTACCTGTTTATGACTCGCTTCTAGTTTGATCTCTTACTCCATCATGATTTGATTTGACAGGTAAGCGGGCATATCAAGTGGTGGATTTATCGTATCCCATTTCACACCGGCTATTTAGTCGTACGAATTTTTGAACTAATAACCCTTGAGGATGAAATCCATTGAGTTTGTTTTAGAAAACTCAGATCTATATCATGATGCCTTCGGGGCCTACTTTATTAAAATCCCTACCCAGATCTATATGTATATAGTTTTCTCGATTTTCTAGTGAGATGTGAGACAAGGGGAAACTCGACTTGCGTGCACCACGAGTAGTTGTATGTGCCAGTCGAAGATGGCTCTAGATTGGTGAGCGAGCCATTCTATTCCTGTGGGATCCTAACAACTCAACATTCTAAGTTCCTCACACCTAGAGAAGTGTGGAGGATTAAGGGTACTACAATGTAGCGCATGTCTAGATTTATGGATTCAAAGTATACTGATGGTGCCTACCTAAGAGTACTCGCCCTTTATGCATAGGGCCAAGAGTTATACAAAGGATGTAGGGCACTTTAGGATAATTAATTTTCCTGAGTATGTGATAGTTTCAAAATGTCGAGGCATCTAACGAGTTATAATAGGATGCTATTCAAGCTGAGGCTTACGACTCCTGATTATTGCCCTTTTGAGTGATTCTAATGCAGAAGGATATAAATTATTTCATTTAACGTGAGAGTTAGTTCTCATTAATAACTTTTTCATATTATATATGTAGTTGAGCACTTGAATGATTAAGTGTTGTCGAGACCGCAGAGGAGCAGCAATGCAACTTGCATACATGTACCTGTCAAGACTGAATGAGAATGTGATGTGATGAATTGCTGTGAGTTGTGGTAAACGAATGTTTTAATGACTTATTGCTTGAAATGATCTATGTGTGATAGTATTATGCATGGAATGGAACATGATGAGCTAATGCGCTCAAGACCGACTTAGAGAGATGAAATGATTATAATGTTAATTTTTTTGTAATAAATACAATGTTTTACCATTTTATCGTTATATATACAGATTTTTTGTTGTTGGCAGGATGGTCTTCTTGCACTTGTAGAGAAGTCTCTGTCCATTTTACTTTAAAAATCTTTATTTTTCGAACTTTTAACAAGTTTGCTTGTTTTGAATATGAGTTGCTTATCATAGAATTCATATAGAAAAACGTTAGAGCCTAAACATCTCATTTATGCATTGAATATTTGCATTAGCATTTTGAGACACCAAGGGTAGAGTCGGGTTGGCTTGACCAAATTAAGTAAGTTAGTGAATGGTTCGGTCACTGGTAACATTTGCAATCCAGTTCGTGGGCAAACAAAATTGGGGTGTTACATATGTGGTGTTTGTAGATGATTCATATGTTGATTTGGAATCTTTATTTCTATTGTATACTCAATGCTTAGATTGATTTCAAAATATTAATAATTAATAATAAATAAAGTACTTAGTTAATAAGACGCATAAACATAATTTACTAACGTTTGATAATTAAATCAGTTATGAAATGTGAAAGGAATTTGAAATGTTAGTGCTAATTGTTTTAATTAGACATTGAATAATTTTGGGAAATGATCTATATATATATATATATATTTATAATGAGTAATTAATAATGATTCTAAAGTAATTAGATTAATTAATTAATGATAATCAAAGGCACAAACATGTAGAGAATAATGTGGTACATAGGGATTAATTAGTGATATGATTAAAATTAAAAGATGCCTGTGTTTGGTTTTCTAAATCAACTTATGGTAGGCATGGGTTTAATCCCGTTTATATTAATATTAATGTTAATCTTATGATAGTAAATTGTTAAGGCTTTTATCTGATGTCACGTTGATATATTAATTTATGAGTTACTCCTAATCAATCAATTAATTAAAATCAATTGTACTAAATTTTCCAATTAATGGTTAGTAATATCTAGAGCTATATAGATTTGAGTTCTAGTATACTATTTTAATAGTGGGCTGCCAGAATTAAATAAGTCATGACAGGTTTAAGTATTATTTATTAGCCAGAGTGTTTGTGGTTAATCATGTAATAATTAAGATATGCATCGAGGGCATTATATTTAATTGTTGGGATTAATAATTTGAATTTTATACATATTTTAATAATCACCAATCGTAGTAAATATTGCACATGTATTATTGTTTCACTCGTGAAATTAAATTAATCTTTTTAATTGTTTGTTATAACTAATTGTTTAATTGAAAATTGAGCTACATTATGGTTATGTGTTGGCTTGTATAATTTGATTGCTATGGATTTGATTTACATCATTATTAATTGTTGTGCATAATACTTGTTATTTGTTTAGATATGTAATTAGCAATTATGCTATATTTATTAATGTTCCATGTTGTAGAACTTATGATATTTTACAAATAAGTGAGCTTCCAATAAGTAAAATATAACAGCTTTACGAATTGCTGTAAATTATCTCAATTACATGACTCCAGTGTTAACTAATAAAAGTCCGAAAATATAGGTCCGAGCATCGTCTACTTGTTAGTTAATTTACTATTGTAGATATAGTTACCATCGATTTAAATATTTTATTTTGTATGTTAATTACAAAGATAAATTGATTATAATTTTACTTGATATTACAATTATTTAATGACCTGATTAAATTTCTCATTCCTATTTATGGTGGTTTGGTGTAACTGTATAAATTATATAATATAAATTTCTTAAATAAGAAAGTATTATTGGTTCACTTACAAGTATTTACTTAAAAAATGAATGATATATTTTATTGTTGTAGTACATGCCATCATCATATTATTTCAAGTATATGTGTAAATAATTATACATGTTAACGTATAAATTATTTGCGTTGCCTAGATTAGGATTCTTGTCATGTTTGTAGTTAGTCCAACAAGTTCTAGGTTCGTATAATGATTTAAAATGTTACATATTCTTACTTTCATAGTCGGCTTAAATACACATTTGATCACAATGTGTCGAGTGCAATCGAGGTTAAAAAATGAACTTAGTCCGACACTCGACCACGACCATAAAATTTTTTGAAAGAGGAAATACTTATCCCCATATCAAAAGGGATAATATGGCACAATAACTTAATACAACTTATAATGCATTTGTGATAATTAGAGGGTAAGCTAATGATAAATATAAATAATTAGAGATCATGGGCCACTCAACGTGCGCGTGTGCATAAGATTATAACTAGATCCTCTTGACATAATTAGATCTAGACATAATCTTATAATTATTAAAAAAATTAATAATATTGTAAAATATATTAACTTATTTATTATTATAATACGGCTTAACTTTTTTTGTCACCGGTGCGGAATTGTCTTAGCAGCGTGAGCTTTGATCGGATGGGTCGGAGTGGGGGTCAACCAGCGGGCTCTATTGTGGAGTCTCAGTTCCTCACTGGCTCCCACTGCTCTTCACCCTAACCGAAACATTTCCCTGCAGAGATCTCTCTGCCATCAAGAGATGCTCCATGTTATTATATCCCATCTAGCCAGCAAGCCCACCCTCCCACCCAGCAAACAAAAATTCATATCTTATCACTTCACTAATCTTATCCATGCACCCCAAATCTTATGCTAAGAGTTTAGCATCTTGAATTTTCATTCGCTTGATTATTTATTTCACCACAAAGACATGCAAGACAGCGCCATCTCACTCCCGGCGTGCTTCACGGTCGCAAAGAAGTCACTACAAAACCCAGGGACGGCGGCGGCCGGGCTGGGGCAGAGCATGGTCACGGCCGTCTACCAGACCAAGGTTGCTGGCCATTGCCGAGCAATCACAGTGACTTTGAGCAAGCACCTATTGGTGAACGCCCTCGCCGTCTCCATTGAGGACGCCGGCGACGCCAAGGTGGAGGTCCGGCCGTGTACTTCTGGCGCCGGCAAGGCTCGAAGCGGTCTGCCGTCGGCGACGCCACCGTCTGCATCTTCTGGGACCTCAGAAATGCGAACTTCGGGAGAGACCCTGAGCCCGTCTCCGGCCATTTCGTAGCGGTCGTGTGCAACGACGAGGTCGTCCTCCTCCTCAGCTATCTCAAGAAGGAAGTCCACCGGAGGACCGGCGCCAGGCCGTCGCTTATCGACGCCACCCTCGTCTCCAAGATGGAGCACGTCTTCGGCAAGGAGCAGTTTATACTCGGTTCAAGGTCCATGAGAAAGGGAATTTCCACGAGATATGGATTGAGCTTCGTAAAAAGAAGAGTACGACGGTTCCCTCTGGCGTGATTCGCCGGAGCTCGTGGATCAGGAGATGGTGGTCAAGGTGGACGGGCAAATGGTGGTGCATAGAGGGAACGAGTCCATCTTTGTGAACAAGAACAGAGTAGAGCTGTATTGGTATGCCCATGACTGGCTCTTCCCCTCTGGTTTGAGACACGCCCTGTTCATATTCAAGCCTTCTTCGTCGGCTGCTACGTCGCCATTGTCGTCCTGCTCCTTCTCTGCATAATCCCCGCCTTCTTCTCATCAGACCACAGATTCCACAGGAGGAAATTGGTCTTCTTGGTTCACGGTTTTGTACGCTTGGAGGTTGGATTGATCCCATTTTGTTATAGATGTTGTGATTATTGAAACAAAGATGTATAAAAGTGATTATCTTGTTTTGTTATGCTTCGCTACAGAAGACTGACTTGTGCAAGGACAGGCTTGCTGTCCAATTAAACTTGACGGTTTGATGCGGAAATGTTGGATGTTATGGATGTTTGACAATTGATTAAAAGTAAAAGCTACCGAAGTTGTTCCATTTACACAATTTTTACAGGTAGTGCAATACATATGCTACGCCATAACTTACGCACCAAAATCTGCTCAAGAGAGTCGTTGGCTCTCAACGAACACTCGTCCTCCATCTTCCTCTTTCTTTGTCTAAACTCCTACGCAAATCTCGTCTTCTTTTCTTGATCGTTGCCTACCATATCCCAGAAGACTCCAGTGGTTGACCCAAAGTAATCCTGCTTGAGCCTTTTCTACAACGGCTGTTGGGGTCGGTGAAACTGTCTACTATTTAATTTTACCTTTTGTTTGGCATTAAAAAAATTAAATAAATGCAAATTTTTTAATTATAAGTTTTAAAAATTTAATTATGACCTAAACATGATATAGAAAATGTCTATATAAAAAATTTTCATCCTTTTACTTGTGTTTTTTAGAAGAAATTAATGGAGATGAAGTTTCTAAACAAGTCCACATCAAGTCTAACTTACGTTTTAGTACTATACTAAAAAAATAGGTTCTTTTTTTAGTATAAGATCAATAGTGAATTATCATCTATAAATTTCATATATATTTTTATTTATTTCCTGCTAACCGAACGGAACTTAGGAGAAAAGATAGGCGGAAAGTATTCTTTAGACCTTTTAATTAACATCTAAGGATTGTACATCTTAGGAAAATTTATACTCTTTCACAGAAGTGTAAAGTGCAATTAACTAATGAATAATTATAACCAGTCACTAGAAGATACAACAATTAGATAGAAATACCCTTTATACAACGATGGAAAAGTGTTCATTCAATGATAATTATTTTTATGTGCCCATTGGAGAGCAGCAACGAAGTGGTAATTTGGAACAACAAACCGAATATATCCCAAAGATTAATAATCAATTTGTTTTCATCGGATAAGCATGAAATTCCTACATTTCATAACATAAGGAATCGGATAAACATGAAAGATATCCACTGATGTTTGTATATCATGAGTGGCACTTGTGGTGACTAAATGCAATCCTATTCCATGTTTTTCGGCATAAACCTGATTAGTAGGAGATCAAATCGACACAATGAAAACATGAAGAACAAGAATAGTATTGTATTGTCTTGAGTTCGGACATGTAAGGGAGCCCCCCTTGGGCATGCGATGGGGATGGGAAGGGGAGCAAGGTGGTCGGCATCATGGCCACTCCAACATGAACTGTATGACATGGAGAGGTTGGGGTTGGGAGTTCGTTACAGCTGGGATTGAATAAATATGTGTATGATTGAAAGAAACACGGCTTTGATTGCATCAAATAATGTCACAATCATCTCGGTTAGGATTCACCATTTTTTTTAATACTCTGCTCTCATGTCAGATTCATTTGTGTACACGACTCAATGTATATGCAAACGACGTGTAAAACTAGATCTTTGTGTTTGGCTTTGAGCTCTTTGGTTGTGCCTTCTTCTAATACCAACTCATAGGTTTAAAGCCCTATCTTGACTTGAAATGAGTCTGTCTATATTCTACTCTTTAAATTCTTAAATTAGATCCTAATAAATGACTCCTTATAAGTAAGACATCTTGATGCTGTCAGTAAAATCAATTTAATTATTGTTATCTTTCTTATACTGTAATTAAATTAACATTTAAAATATAAATAATACATTCATCAATTTCAAGTTTGAAGAAAGCAAAATAATTTTTTTCCCAATCGACTCTTAGTAATGAAAAAAACTAAATACCCACTTCTAATTGAAAATAGAAGATTTTTTAACAATAAAAATAATTAATAAATTAAACTATTATAGTATATCTTCTCTTTCAATTAAGATCTATTATAGTCAATCAGAATCTATCTTCATGTTATAGATTATTATAATCTATTACATTATTTAATGAGAATATCTCAATAACATTATCTACCTAATATATGGAGCAGTACCTCACTCTATGATGCTTCATCCGATTATAACAACATTACTAAAACTTTTCATAGTAGATAAATAAGATCAAGTTGAGATACAAACACCACCCGCTTAGATATTTGGCATAAAAGGGGATGGGGACAGATTGCCTTCTATGACAAATCCTGTTCCATATCCACATTTGTGCCAAAAAAAATAAAGGCAAGCTCATTCAATTAAAGCAACTAATAACTAGGCGCATAGATATATAAATTATTAAAAAATCTCAAGCCGATCATGAGAGGATTACTGCACATTAAGTGGTTGAGAATATTCACCCAAAAAATACACAAAATAAAACCTCTTCTTGATTTGCAGAAAACTAATTGCTCAAATAGATATCTATAATTTTTTCCAAATTTTGCAAAGATGAAATTGAAGGATGGCGATCTACGTATTATACCGTTCCCTAGGACGTGCAATAGTTATCAACTCTTATATAATGAAAGGGAATGTAAAATTAAATGTGTTGTTATGAAAAGTAATTAATTTAACTAATCAAAATATTAAAAAAATAAATAAATCAAATTATATCAGTACCAATTCATTTTATTGTTAGAATAAAAAAACTTATAAAAGGACAGATTGTGAAGAAATAGTTAAACTAATTATTGAGCCATGATAGAAATGATATCTTACAATTTAATTTATAAAAATCAAAGAAAATAAAAAGACACATTGAGAAATTAAAAAGACATTGGAACCATTAAAGGATGACATATTAATCTAAAAGAAAAAATTCACTCAATTTGAGTTTAATATTTCCAACTTCCTCCCTTAAACCCAATAGGCAAATCATACGTGCCTAATAAACATTTCAGCTTGAAGAAATTCTCAAGTTTCAATGGCTTCTTCAAAATATTTGCAACTTGATATCTAGTATTGCAATATTTCAACTTAATTTCTTCCTTCCCAAGTCTCGATATTTTATCTTAAAGTGTTTAATCTTCTCGTGCATAACTGGATTCTTAGTCAAAAAAATAGCTAAACTATTATCACACAAAATTGTAGTAAGCCCATGTTGAAGATGCTTCATCTGCTCAAGCAATCTTCACAACAAAATGACTTGATTTGCACAAGATGTAGCATCAATATATTCAGCTTGAACACTAGAAAGTATAATTATTTCTTGCTTCTTCAAAGACCATGTAAATGATGGTTTTCCACAATAAAAAACATTTTGAGAAGTACTCTTTTCTCTCATCAACATATCCTACCCAAATCACTATATCAGTAGCCAACTAAAATAGCTTCATAAGAAACACAAATTTAGTTCACTCTCAAACAAAACTAGGACTGCTACAATAGATTGAACAAACTAGTAATTTGTTTACTTTGTTCGACCTGAACTTAAGCCTAAGGGATCTAGGCCTCTTATTGTCCCAAGATGAACGACACTACAATGCGCAACCAATGTAAATATGAGATGCACACCCTACTAGAATGCTACGTGAATGAGATGACAATCAATCACACCCAAACAATTCAAATGAAATAAAATTTTAAATAAATTTTCAAATAAGACATACAAGAGTTTTCTTTAAAAAGTGCAATAAGGGGCTAACATGTTTAACAAAATATTCAATTACAGTAATAATATATAATTTTTTTAATAAAATAAGGTCACAGACTACACCATATGAATTTTCAACCTAGGTCTCGACCCATTTGCTGGTTACATCTGTCACAGGGGTCTA
>JAURVB010009712.1:0-11929 GCA_033002965.1 Piper betle | reverse complement strand
ATGAGCGCCGAATTCGAGCTCCGAGACGCGTGACAAAACCCTAGTTGTCGTCGATTGTCGATGACGTGAGGTATAATTACCTCCAAATATATAATTATAAATGAAACGATGAGTTGCATGATGAGATTAAGTGTGGATGAAGAGTAAGTGATCTAATGAGAGAATGATAAGTGACTACGACGTAACTTAGAAAAACATTATAAAATTAGTATGAATAGGATGAGTTAGAATTATTTTCACATCCTGATTATTTGGTTGTAGCTGGATACTGTTTGTATTTTGAGTGTGATGTTCATTGTGTGCGATGCATCATTTAGCGGGCGTTAGTATTTAGTGTTGATGTGTAGGTACGGAGTAGGAGCTCGCCGCCTAGGCACGATGACACGCTTGGAGCTTCTTCCAGGTCCGTTTAGGATTCGCCTCTGTTTTACGCTATTCTATTGTATGTTTATTTTATTATCTGCAGAACGGGTTAAGTGGCGCTTTATCGGATCCACTTAACTCGGGCCATTTAATCGAACAGTTTTTCGGATTAATAACCCCTCGAGGATGAGATCCCTCGAGGATGATTTTGAAAACAAGATCCACCACAAGTTGCCTTCGGGCCTATTATATAATCCCTCCCCAGCCCTATATATATGTAATTTTTGCATTTTCAGAGAGACGAGAGATGGAGAAACCGACTACACGTACAATGAGCGGATGTCGTGACAGTCAAAGCGGTCTCTAGATTAGTGCCAGCGGACTGTTCTATTCCCGAGGGATTCTAACAACTCCGCGTTTGAGTTCCTCACACCCGGAGAATGTGGAGGTTTACGGGTACTATTTAGTACAGCGCATGTCCGGACTTGTGGTTTAAAGGGTACTAAAGGCGACTGCCTAAGAGTACTCAGCCTTCATGCTCAAGGCCAGGAGAAATATGGAGGTAAGGAGAGGGCTTAGGATTTGAGACCAAAAAATGAAGTAAGAAAATGTCGAGAGTGGCATTAGCAGCAACAGATAAGTAAGTTTGGGATGCTACCGGGTCTACAGCCCAGTGGCTCCTCAGTAGTGCCCTTCAGAGTGTTCATGTGGAATATATGATGTTTTCTTTCATATGAGAGTTTGCTCTCATAGCCATCTTGTTATAGTTATTTTATTTTTCGGACTAGTAACACTTGTTACTAACGTGTTTTTATACTATATGTAGGTAACAATTACGAGTTGGAGGAGCCAGTTTGGACGAAGGAGCACTGTTGTCGCTTGCACACATATCAGTCAATTGAGTGTTTATATTGTGTTTATGATATTATTGTATGGTGTGATTAAATGCTTGAGACATGATGATGTGACGTGATTAATTGTTAAGACATGATGAGATGATGTGAACATGAATAGATTGTGCAATGGCAGCGTAGTGGGTTGAGACCCAAGTTTCAAAATGAGTTACAACATGTTAGATTTTGTATTTTGTATGAATGAAATTGTTTGATATATGGTTATATATATATTTGCATATGTATATTTGACAGGGTGGCCCCTAATTGCATTTTTAGGGGAAACTCTATCCGTTATATTTCAAAACTTTTATTAATTTTTATCGGGATTGTCTTGGTGTATACTTTGATTTGCATGTCATTCATGTAGTACCATGTTAGGGTTTGTGCATTCATCCATGCAGTGAGATTTGTATCTTTATCTTAAGATGCTGAGATTGGATCCGTATGAGTTAGGTTCGGGTTAGGTCAGGGTTAGCCGACCTAACCGGGGCTTATAACATACCAGTCCGATTCACGAGCGTGAACCGTATTTGGGGTGTTATAGAATTGCTATCAGAGCCACTCTCAGCCGATTAAGATGTAAGATACTTTTATAGGTGATGTGTGTGCAAAGTCTGCTCTAAGTCCAGCTGGTAGGTATGTTTCTGTTTATTTTCTACATGCAAATTTTTCTTCATAAGTTATTTAGATAACAGTGTATTCAGAATAGGATCACAAATATGTGGAACTGACCTTAGTTAAGCTGACAAGTCATCTCTATGAATTTTTATCATGATATCTTTAGATATGAGCAAGGTATGTTGTAGTGTTCGCAGAGGTAGAATGGGTATACGATCTCATCTTATACCAAATCTAGATGTCAGCAGGAATCTGACAGGCTTGTCATGATGGGCTTAGAGACCCACCGATTCTGTCCATTGCAAAAGATATTTAGATGAGTTAGCGTGAATGCATTTTCAGTCAGCTGAGGCTGAATTGGATATTGACGAGATGTTTGTGTCTTGCATGTCACTACATTAGTCCCATTTTCATGGGACATGGTGTAAATGATGGGAATGAGTTAAAAAAAAAAAGAAAAAAGGGGGTCACAATAAGGAGCTTGAAGTATAGAGATATTAGCAAGTTAATTGGCACATGAGATGGACCACTTCTAGAAAATAGTGATGAATGAGGATGAGTTGCGAGGTGGATCGATAGTCCAATGGGTACTTCGCCGCATCCTCCTCTTCCACTAGTTATGACCTACGGGTAGCAGTTTTGGCTTCTCTTTGCCAGACAGAGGTCTCGATATGATGAGGAAAAGATCAGGACCACCATTGCCTAAGAGATCAGATATTTGACGGGATTCCACCAGAAAAAAGGTACCATATCAATGGTTACCATTTGAGGGCCAGTCAGCATTGATGAAAGCTGCCATTTTAGATTGCAGGAGATTAGAGTGGGTCCAGCATAGGTTTACCATCATATGTGTCAACACCATGATCTAAACCCCTTTGGATCAGACACGCATGACTGGACAACTTAAGCCGAGTTGTTAGCAACCAAGATAAGTCAGAGACAGTAGAGTGGATTTACGATATATACGATCAAGATCAAATTTTTAGTATCCAGGTAGAATTGTCCCCGATAGAGATACACAACCACCGACTGAGTGCACAACCGCCGATCGAGTTGCACAACCGCTGACCGAGTGCACAACCACCGATCGAGTGCACAACCACCGACTGAGTTGCACAACCACCGACCGAGTCACACAACCACTGCTGAGGTGCACAACCACCGACCGAAGACACACTATTGTCGTTCGTGCATTGCTCATTCGCCGACCGAGTAGATTAGTTAGAGCTTAGTAGGGCCAGAACTTGAGGAACAAGATATAAATACAATGGAAATTGGCAGAACAGAGAAGAGTTTGGAAAAGTGAGGTTATTTTGATGAGATGGCATAGGATCCGACTTCACAAACTCTCTTGCAATTAGTGTCTTGACCTGACACCCTTGGGTCAAATGAATATTGCAAGATAACCCCATCAGGCACTGTTAGTGACAATCTCATAGGGATGTGCATGGACAGAGTCAGGGAACATGACTGTATGACCTTCAGATGGGACGGTCATAATGATCCGATTGTGCAGATTGCATGATAATACATCCATGGGCCACAATCAGCATAGATCAAATGGATTAGTAGACAGTCACACACACTGTTGAACCCATTTAGTGATGGGTCAACCAGTGATAGGAATTCGACTTATATTAGAGTATTATGCATAGGTAGAGGGTTAGTGAGGAAGGGTTTTTCAGAAGGATAGTGATTCCCTTGTGTTTCGCCAGCACGATTAGGTTCTCACCTTAAGACATAGGGTTGAGCCTTTGCCCTGAGTATAGAGGTACTTTCATGGTACTGATTACGGTTACAGTATCGGTAGATGTTTGCAGACCGATATCCCGATGAGGATTTCATCCCAGCTTGAGAGCGATGTAGACAGGGACTTCGAGTAGACCAGACCATGCTGACCAAACAGAGTGATACCAGTGTATGCTCATCTTGATTGATAGCCTTGCTTGAGATTCTACTACAGCGGTAGTAGTCATGTGAGTCAAGATTAATACTACAAATCCGTATGGGATGCCAGGTCACACACCATTGAAGAGCGGACGAGACACGTGTCAAACCTCACTATGAGTCCTCATAGACTTGAGGGGAGACAGTGGTTCTTTGGGTCGTTTGCACCCTGCCCGTTTAGAAGTGCGTGACTAGTACAGTATCGAGAAACACGTGCCTACTGTTAGCTGATTGAACTAGAGCCACATAAGAGCCGTTTCTGAGATTTGTCATCGATTGACTGTTCCACAGCCTGATTACCTATGGCATAGTGAATCATGGTGATCTTAGAGACAAGTCCATAGACCTACCAATATTTTGGTCGCCCAATACGCTACATAGGGATTTCATCTCCCTTGCCATTTGTATGATACCTAGACCTTACCATAGATCAGAGTGACATACCTATGTAGCAGGCTTTTCTTAACCTAGTGGATTCCCTCGTTTACCTGACGTCAGACACCACATGTGAGAATGAGGTAGCGATCATTGAGAGTTCTTGAGTAGTGTGACTAGATTTTCATGAGATTCAGCCTCCTTCCCTATAACCCAGAGATGCTAGACAGAGTGGAGTTTTCAATTGAGAATTTCAACTCACCCCTTTGTATGTATCAGTTCTACTATCAGTTTATCCAGATGATTGAGATAAGTATACACTGACTAGAGCACATCCCACAGACCAGAGGCAGGCTTTACAAACCATGCAGAGTATGTTATCATACTCCATGAGACACATTGTGTATGTACACGTGTTCTCGCCTCCTTTCAGTAGTAGTTAGTGGTTGTATAGATAGTCACCTGAGCCGTAGTATGTAGTAGAGTCATAGTAGCTATCCTTATTCTCTTATAGAACAGAGTGAGATACTGGACTCAAGACCGAGTCAACTAGGACGCCATGAGCGGTCCAGTTCCATATATAGGGACACTTGAGAGTTGGATCTAGACTGGTGATAGTGAGCGGTGCAGCTCATTAACCTATACATCGTACCCAGCAAGAAACTCATAGCATACCTTAGGATGGTTGTAGGACCAGAGGTAGAGTTTCCTGAGGATATATGTAGGTGACTTTTCACAGATGAGGATTAGAGGGACATGGGTAGATGCTAGCAGGTAGGTCTTAACCTCGATGTAGTTTTCCCAGATAGCTCAGATTAGAACCTTGTGATACTCTAGAGTATCTGCTTGACCAACCCAGTAGGCCCTTAAGGGTGACCTAGGTTTTCCTGTCGAGTTAGCAGTAGGGATCAGAACAGAATAGCATGATGATGGTAATGTCAGAATAGGCACAAACAGCAGTGGGGATCAGAACAGAAGAGAATGATGATAGTAATGTCAGAACAGGCGCAGATAGTGGATCGTAGAATTAGTTTTAGGCCATTTACCAGCGTTAAGACGCATTACGGGCAGTTTGGGTGGGTTGTTAGTCATAGAGCATATCATTATAATGTTGTGGTGTTTGTTTGATTTTATGGGATTTTTCCCAATTCTTATGAGTTTGTTTAGGATTTAATACGGCTTAGTTATTATACTTGACTCGAGCCAGAGACGAGTCAAGTCTTATTTACAAAATTGCCACCCCAGTTATTTCTCCCCTCCCGACGTCTTCTTCCCAAAACCCATCCCGACGCCTCCCCCATGCGCGCCACCATCGCCATTGCCGATGCAACCCGGCCGCCGATCATCGCCGACTAGCCCTGCCACGGCATCACCGTGCCTCCCTGACCAGTCCCAGCCATCGTTCGGCCGCCGTGACGCCGAACCGCCGTGACTAGTGCCATGCCCGCATTGCGCTTTCGTCGCCATTTGCGCCGCCGGCAACCATCGCCACCGATCGCGTCGCCGGTGACCATCGCCGCCATGATCCAGTGGTTGCCTCGGCACCTTCGACCCTCTAGTGGCCTGTAACATACCGGTTCGGTTCACGAGTGTGAACCGGACTTGGGGTGTTACAATTATAATCTAATTCATTATTCAATAAGAGCTTATTTATAAAATTAAAATTTATCTAAAATATAAATTATCCACCTTGCCTAGTTATAATAATATAATATAGATTATCAATTAGTTTTTATCAATTGGCCACAAAAATTTTTCGTAGTTGAATAATTGACATATATGACATTTCAAATACTAAAGAAATTTTAAATAATTTTGCAATAACTTAGTTAAAATGTGGCTATAATGCATAATTGGCTTAAGGAAAAGGATCCTCGTCTTTCAACCAGCTCATAATAACTCAAGAATTAGGAGTTTGGAAAAAACAATTAAACAAAGGATCCTTTCACTTGCCCACATATCTATTTATGACAAAAAATTTGCCTATTAAAATTAGATCTTAATTATCAATTGATAGCCCATAAATTTTTACCAGATCAAATTCAACGATATGGTGTGAAAAATATAAAGGGAATGTTGATTAATCTTTCAATTAAATTAGTTAAATTAAATAGTGAATATGTGTAGTAGGACATGCTTAAGATAATTATAATTCAAGGATTAGGTTTGGGAAAGGGTCAACTATGTTTGAGACATATGACAACCTTAATGAAGTACCTTCTCAATTACAAATTTTATTAACCTATTCATTGTGAAAATTTTACCTACGAGAATTAGTTTTCTTCAAGAGTATGAGGCGTTATTATTATTAGCTAATCAGTTACAGTGCGGTTATGCTGTGTAATAACCTAGCCAAAAGTACAAATTAATTGCTTAAGTCATCACTTTAAAAGTAGTTTACAAAAGTTGAAGTTCTATATAGTTCACTCCTACTAATAAACTTGATTTTACCCTAATAGATATTGGATGTGAGAATAACTTTGAAGGTTGTTTGTACAGATTTTTATATGACATGGACCCACATAAAAAATAATTAAAAAGAGAAAAGCCGGAAAAGAAGAGCTAGATAAGTACTAAGAGTTTGGGAGGAGGAGAGTGATCTCTTGATCGTCACCTGCTCTCGCGAGAGTTATCCTGTGTCCGGATAGAGATCTAACTTCTCATTCAAGCAACCATGGTCTATATATAACCTCATCGTCCCTTAAAAAAAAATCGGAACAAGAGTGGGAGAAGAAGCCTTGGCGTGGAGAAGTCGGTCGGCACAGAAGAGCGATGGAACAAAGCTCTCTACCGTTGAGGAAGAAGATCAGCCGGCGCTGGTTCAAGACCTCCGCCGTGAAGTCCAAAAGCCACTCTCTGTTCCCTGGATTTCCTACTTTTGTTGGAGCAACGTGGCCAACTAAAAGCACCAGTTAAATCCTACCAGCAACAAAGAAGAAAAACTCTTATTTGTGCATTATTTTGCAGGTATTAGGGTTAGATTCCTATGACTTTTCAGGCCATCCACGTTATCTCAAACCAAGCCAAAACCACCAACGTGAATCATGTACTGCCATCTTTGTGCCTACCATTACCAAAATCTAGCTGCGAAGACCCCAGTTGAATCAAGACCCTCTCTCAGTCACCACCTTTCGAGTCATTTTCCGATAGACTGTTATATATTTAAAGTATACAATATTTGTTCATGTTTTGTAATGTGATTTTGTAAATCTAGAATATAAATATTATAAATTAGGTGATATTTCACTGATATTTTAATTACTTAATATTTTATGAGATATGTTTAATTTTAAAATTTAAATGCATAAAAAGATGAAGAAAACAAAAAAAGAAAAACTTAGGAATGGAAGGTTATGACACTCAGCCCCACCCAATGGTAACTACAAAGAGTTCATAAAGCCACAAAGGAAGGATGCTGATGGCTTTGGGTAATTCCTTAATACTTAAGGATTGGTTGAGCAAGTTAAGGAGTTGCAAACTTAATTGGACACTACAATTAATTAGACTGCATCGAGTTGTGAACACCCTCCTTGAAATTCTTATATCTTGTGGACATCTTATCTTTTATATAAATGAGTGGTCATTTGTTGTTTATGGGATATGAACTGTTGGCTTAAGTGTTTAGTTAATCAAGTAGTTCTAATTGTTGTAATCTTTAATTCTTTTCATAATAAAAGTACATTTATTTTCCATCATGTTCTTTAATTTTATTATGGAATAATCCTTTATTTTGTTCTAGCGAAGAATAGAACTTAACATGATTTAATTAAATTCTTTTCAACCGCTTACTCTTTTATTCAATCGGAGTGTATGAATTATCATGTTCTTAATGCTAAGAGTAGATTGGTCACGTATTTCTTAGATCATGAGGTTTAATTATATTTCGTGAGAAATTATTTAAATTAGCCATAGATAATTTATCATACGACGAGTTTTTTAACTTGTTTGTCGTTGCGGTCCGAAGATACACAACATCGTATGCAATTTTAAGGCAAATCATCATGCATTATTTTGTTGGTTAATCAATTATTTTAAGGAGCAGGAGCCACCATGTCATATTATTATCCTAGATCGATAATTCGAGGGAACAGAAGATAAAAGTAAGATGTGATGAAAATTAAATTCATGTTAAGGGAAATTCAACTCTAAAATGAGTTTTACCTTAGACTAAAAATCTCTTTTTCTTTTATTTTGCTCTTAGTTCTATGTTCTATAATTAACTTAAGTAAATTCATCTATCTAAGGGACGATAATTGAAATTCATCATTATATTGCTTGTTTCAATCATATATACTTGTATGTTATTGAATTTATCGAACACAGGCTGGTGCAACCTCCGGCCACTCTCTTAGGTTCGAATAGAAGCCCTTCACTATCCGAGCTGACCAAAAAACCTCACTGTCGCCAGAATACGACCGAGGAAAAGCCCAGCTAGAGAAAGAATTAGACCACACCGGCAACTTTGAGCTCTTTTCTAGCCGACTGGCGCCAACGTTGGCCTCTTGGCGATGACTGGTTACAGCCAACACTACCGGCTAAACACTACGACAAAATCTTGCTATCGTCTGCACTCGCCGTCGTTGGGAAAATATGCCAAAGTCCTGGCAATACCTCTATTGTCGAAAAACTTTCTGGTGATATCCTTGTCGTCAGTGACTTTTTCGAGCACCGTTGTGCTACTACCTACCGCCCTACACTGGTCTCTATTGATCTTGGTGGTCTTCAAAGCCCACCACCTTCCTAGTCGCCACACCGAAGCCCTTAAGATTGCGGGCATTGCACCCTCCTTAGACTATCATGCCCATATGCATGTGACCGTGTCCATCTACTAATCGTGTTCGCCGATTTGATCATTGCATGCAGCCCATGACCATGTTTGTCACCAGTTCAAGACCCATCTACGTAGTTGGCGCACTACACACCACCTTCTACCCAATGCATCCAGTCTGGCTCAGTAGCTGCACCTGCCTCTTGGTTCAGAAGCCTTAACTAGCCCGGTTCATGGATTTTTGGATCCGACTCGAACCAAACCAACCCGGTTTGGTCCATCTAATATTTCTAGATTTATTTCACAAACTTCTTGTGCTTCGATTTGCACAAACTTTGGTACCCCACCATTTTTTAACATCTCGCATGCATTGGTGAGGTATATTTTATTATTCAAAGATCAAAAGAAGCTGAAAGAAAGCATTCAAATTTGGGCACGTATTCCAAGAAGAAAGAAGAATCCACTTATTTGTAATTTGTATCAAAACATGCTCAACTAGTGGATCGTGGACTCTCTTAGGAATTCACCTTGAGCCCCAAGCAACTATAAAACACCCCATTTTGGTTCACCCGTGGGCTAACCCAAAAATGTTACTAGCGACCGAATCGTTAGCTAATCTACTTGATTTGGTTAAGTGAACCCGTATTTACCTTCGGCGTCTCAAGATGGTGATGCAGCATGGAAAGCATGGATGAGATGTTTGGGTTCTAATGTTGTCCTACATGTAAACTATGATATGCAATCAAACATAAAACAAACCAAACAAATGAAAAGTTTAAAAGAAATCTGTATTTTTAAAGCAAAATGGACAGAGTTTCCCTTAAAAGTGCAATAGGGACCACCATGTCAACAACAAACAATATATTTTCATAATAATAAAAATAAAAAACACAATCTAAACATAGCATGTTCTTCACATTCCCAGTTATCCTGACTTTCCTCATCATATGAGCCGAGTCTAAATACCATTGCTCACCTGTTCTTTTTTCATCCTCATTTTCATTCGCATGCAAAATAATTCAGCACTTATCATCATCCTCAAATACACTCGACAGGTACATGTGTGTGCGATTTCAGTGCTACTCCTCTGCAGCCTTGGCAGCGCTCAATCCTTGCAGTTCTTGCCTACATATATAATAAAAAGATGTCAATAATGACTGTTACTAGTCTAGAAATAACTAATAATAATCTGACACAGGAGAGCTGACCCTCATGTTGAATGAAAACATCATTACTCTTCCTAATAGAATTCTCATAAGGGCAATAACTGGGAGTCGTCGACCTTGCGCGACAAGGTCCCTTTCTATCTCATCCTCATTCATTGACCATTTTAAACTATCCCTTATGCAGAAAAAATTATTCTCTTTCCTTTCAGCCCTCTACATCCTCCATATCACTCTTGGCTCTTAGTACAGACGCCGAGTACTCTTAGGCATATGCCTTTAGTAGTACCCTTTGAAACCACAAGTCTAGACATGCATTACATAGTAGTTCCCTTAAACCTCCACACTTCTCTTGGTTTGAGGAACTCAAAGGTGGAGTTATTAGGATCCCTCAGGAATGGAACAAACACTCACCAATTCTAGAGCCCACTTTGACAAACACATGCCCTACTAAAGATATGATCGTCGATTTTCCATTGTCTCACATTTCACTCAAAACGCAAAAACTACATGTACATAGGCCTCGGTAGGGATTTCAATATATTAGGCCCGAAGGCTTCGTGAGCTAGATCTAAGTTTTGAAACAAACTCGAGGGATCTCATCCTCGAGGGTTATTAATCTAGAAATTTCATACGACTAGATGGCCCGTGTGGAGTGGGATACAATAAATCTACCACTTGACACGTCCGCTTATTTGTTAAAATAAAACACGACAGAGAATAGAAGTCAAACTAGAAGAGAATCCTAAATGGACCTGGTAGAAGCTCCAATTGTTTCCCCACACCTAGGCGGCGAGCTCCTACTCCATACCTACACATCAAACTATAAGTTAACACCCACTTATGATGCACTCATACATCCTATAGCATATACACATTAATACATACTCACACATAAGTTTTCCTATGCTACGTTGCATTAGATTACGAAAATTACTTAGCTTACCTAATTAGTTCTTTACCATTCATTTAATGCACTTCAATTATGCAATTCATATTTTTGTTTACAATAAAAATATCTAACACATCAATTCATCAATCCTAGCATGTTGTGCTAATAATTATCACCTTTAAGAAATTAAACCAAAGTTAATTATGCCTTGCATTGTCGGCAATCGGCGATGGCTAGGGTTTCATCGCGTGACTTGACACTCTAATTGTAAAACCCGCGACTCGAGTCAGGGTTTTATAGTCGTTAGCCGGTCGGTTTGACCGTAGTTTGAGTCGGTTCAGCTTTCAGGACACGTGTGCGGGGCCGAGGCCGACCATGCTCACGTGCTATGAGGGTTTATGTATACCCAAATATCGATGATAGCGTCAGATACGCATCAGCAGACTGAGTTATCAGTAGATATGAGAGTATACAGTTGGTGATTTTACTTTTTATGTTGTGACCGTAGAATTAGTTTAGGCCGAATAACGCATTAGGACGCGTTAGATGGTATTAGGGTGGGTTATTAGTTATACGACATGTCATTTGGATGTCGTGATATTTTGTTTGAGTTTATGGGAATTTTCCCAATTTTCTGGGATTTATTCCGAGTCCGTTATCATTCTTGACTCGAGCCCGTGTTGAGTCAAGTTTTATTTACAACTTTGCCATCGCCCTATACACCTCATCTTCCTCCCCAAACCCGGACGCTTTTCACCACCGCCGCCGCCCTTCGGATTTTGCCGCCGCCACCGACGCCGGACCGCCGTCGATCGACGCCGCCCAGCCCGGCCGTGCTGTAGCCTTGCCGCCTCGACCACGCCCGGTGTAACACCCCAAATCCGGTCCACACTCGTGAACCGAACCG
>JAURVB010009711.1:0-10722 GCA_033002965.1 Piper betle | reverse complement strand
TCTACACAAGGATTGCATCTCCTTATATAGACCTTCCAGACTAGTGGGCACCACGTCCCCAGCTTGCATCCTCACCGTCCAATCCACGATCAACGGTCCTCATGCTCCAAGCCTTGTCATCACTCACCCCCTGGGATTCCAGCAAAATTACCGGAAAGCCTACCCCTGGGTGTGGCGCAAAAGACTGATCGCATACTTGGTTCGACCCAACACCGAACCCCTCCTGGGTGTGGTGTGGTCGCCTTATCGAACCAGCGACCCCAGTACTGAACCCTGGTCTGCCCGTTCCACAGCACCCATGCGCGAGCACGATAACCCCTACTGCTCCTTGGCTCGGTCACCTGCATACCTGCGCACCCGTGACTACCGCCCATTTGCATGATAGCGCACGGCCCTGGTGCCTGGCTCGCCTGGTCATGATGCCTGGTCGCTCGCATCCCACGCATCCGGAACCTGCACTTCTACCCGCCACGCTGCTCGGTAGAATGTCCCGGCTGCGCCTGACCTTGCACGCGCCTGGAACCCGCACCACACTCGGTACCAGGTAGCGGCCTGCTCGGTACTCCTTACCGACCAATTGTCCGCCACAGCTGCTATCGGTACTGCATGGTAGCTCGCCCGCACAGCAACTCGCCCGATAGACCACATGCGCCAGTCAGACCTTGGACTTGCCCACATCACGGATAAATGCTCGGTAGGTTGTTCAACACTCGGATAGCACCGGCCACCCGACTTGGACGCGGGAATGCTAGGGACAACCGCCAAACCCTAGCTCTCGACCGTCCCACGAGCTAAACCCGTAACACATACCATCGCCTTGACATGACATCCTTGGGTCAGATGTGTATTGTAAGATAGTCTTAGTGATAGTCATATAGGGTTCATCAGACAGTGTTAGTGAGTCTTCTAGGAATGTATATGGATAGAGTACAAGAACAGGACAGTATGATATCAAGATAGGATTACCTTAGTGGTTAGATTGTTCAATAAGCCTAATAGCATACATGTGACCCATAGCCAGGGTTCCACAAATCAGATGGTTAGCAAATGATCCAATACACGGTTTAACTCATTTAGAAATTGGCCTAGCCAGAGAGAGATATTGGACCCGTATTAGAATTTTGGCATAGATGATGGGTTTAGTGAGGGAGCGTCCAATAGGGAGACAGTGTTTTCTTTGTGCTTTGCCAGCACGATTAGGTCCTTACCTAGAGATATAGGATTTAGCTTATACCGTGTAGGACTTACAGTGTAGGTAATCGACGATAGACCAGTCTAGAGGAGACAACTTCACCCAAGCTTGGGAGCGACGCAAACCGGGACTTCAGTTAGACCGGATCATGTTGACCGAATAGAGGGTCATCAGTGTATGGTCAACTTAATTGACAGCTTTGCTTGAGAGTTTACCACAATGGTAGTAGTCATGTGAATCAAGATTAGTACTACAAATCGGTACGGGAGGGTAGGTCACACACCACTAAAGAATGGACGAGACACTATCAAACCTCAATGCGAGTCCCCGTAGACTCGAGGAGAGATATGGTTCTTTAGGTCATTTGAACCCCATCCATTTAAAAGTACGTGACTAGTACGGTTTCGAGAAACGCATGTCTACTGTTACTTGATTAAACTAGAACCACTTAGGAGCCATCTCTTTAACTCGTCATTGATTAGCTGTTCCATAGGGTGGCCACATATGGCGGAGTCTAATCATGAAGATCCTAGAGACATGTCCATAGACCTACCCATATTTCTGAGTCCCCAGTATCAGATAGAGACCTGATTTTAGACCACGCGAGGATGGTACACCTAGTTAAATTCCTAGAGGAGTATGACCAGTGAGAGATCCTATCTCTTTCATGTGAGAAAATGCAAACTAATGGGACCCGAGTATTGTTACACTTACCCTTCGAGATATATCAGTCATACTATCTATTTTTCAGATGGTTGAGATGAGCAGACATTGTGTAACGACCCCGCCCAAAATGCAAAATAATGGGCCTAAGTCATTTCTTTAAAATGGTTAACCCAAGTTAAAGATCTATAGTCCATTCTCACTTATAAACAAGATCTTCTCCCAGTAGGTATTCGATGTGGGACTAAGTTGAGGGATTTCACAATCCACCCACCTGAGGAAATTTCGTCCCCGAAATGCCTATACTTGGCCCGTTGCTAGCCCCAGCCCACAACCTTTCTGGCCCGTGACCGATAGCCTAGCCAACGTCCCTAGTCCAGCCCGTTGCTAGCCCCAACCCACGACCTTTCTATCCTGTGACCGGCAGCTTGGCCAATGTCTCTAGTCCAGCCCACCATCTAATACGGAACCAGGTTGCTCTGATACCATTTGTAACAACCCGGCCCAAAGTACAAACTAATGGGCCTAAGTCATTTCTTTAAAATGGTTAACCTAAGTTAAGATCATAGTCCATTCTCACTTATAAATAGGATCTTCTCCCAGTAGGTATTAGATGTGGGACTAAGTTGAGGGATCTCACACATTGACCAACGCACATGCCACAGACCAAATGCAAACTCCACATGTCCATGCAGAGTATGTTTTCATACTCCTTGAGACACGCTGTACATGTACATGTGTTCTCACCATCATTCCATTACAGAGAACCCCCTTCACGAGTAGTTAGTCATTGTATAGATATCCAACAGAGCCATAGTATGCAGTAGAGTCATAGCAGCTATCCTTGTTCTATTATGGAAATGAGTGAAATATTAGACTTGAGACTGAGTTGTCTAACACCTAGTGAGCAGTCCAATTTCCCTTATAGGGACACCTAAGTGTTTGCCTTAGACTGGCGACAGTGTGCCATACAGCTCCTTAGCAAATCCTTTATTTTGTACGAGAGCCCAATATATAATAGCAGGACACACAGGACACCCAAGTATAGCCATAGAACCTAAAGCAGAGTGCCCTGAGGCTACATGTAGTTGACCTGTCATATTGATGAGGATCAAGGAGACATGGGTAGATGTTAGGCTGCAAACCTCACACCGAGATAGTTTTTTCCGATGTACTTCAAACTAGGACCTTGCAGTGCTCTAGAGTACCTAGTCGACTACCTAGTAGACCCTTAGGGGTGAGCTTAGGTTTTCCCATCGAAGTCATTGCATTTTAGTCTCTATAGTTTGCAGCCCCTAGGAGTTAGTCCAGTGATATGACTTGAGCATGCATGACTTGTCAAGCAAGACTATTCAAGCATGCATGGTCAATCTAACGAGATGATTTGAGCAAGTATGGTCAGTGCAGATAGATGATTCTAGCATGTATGGCATGCTTCTGAGATGATTTGAGCACGTACAGCCTGCCCAGCTAGATTAGTAAGGAGTTGGTGAGCTTCCTCAGTGTTCAGAGATCTAGATTCAAGTTAGTACGTTTGGACAAAGAGTAGGCTATCTTCTAAGTGGGACCTACTTGTTTGTCAGCAAGATGGCATCTTTAATTGAGTCCCCCAATCGCAGTTGACGTAAGAAATTCAGAGGATAGAATTTTTCTAATTCTGAGGATATAATTTTTATTAGGAAGAGAGGTTGTAAAACCCCATTTTATGGGTTAGGGTTTTATTCGTTTTAGTTTTGTAAAGACCGTGGGAAAAAAATTTAATATATTTGACTCGGGCAGGGAAGGATCGAACGTTAGAGAATTAATATTAATTATACTATATTCTCTACCCGGTTAAGTTTACCCGGTTAAATATTTTATTCTTTACTTGGTTATCCTGTTAAAGGAATAAAATACGGGTGTTGGTGTGTTTCCACAAACTCTAGCCGTCATTTCATTTTATAAAGGACGTCCTCCACCCTAGCCTTCATTCGCATTCTCTTCTCCTCTTCCTTGCCGGCGTGTCTTCTTCCTTACTTAGGTATTCTTCCTATCTCCCTCTTCTTAATTTTCTTACATGCATATTTTAATGGGAGAATAAGCTTTATAATCATGAGGATTAAAGTTTAAAATCAATAAGAAAGAAACTAAACAGAAATTAAAATTTAATTTGGCCGACGAGTCCCCTGTTTCGGCGAGATGGGGAAGCACAGGCAAGGTCTCCAGGAATCGGTGGCGAGGGTCGTTCCGACGTTGGAAGATGTCTACTCTCTTCGTCGATCAGTGTAGAGTCAATCTCATGTGCGTGGATGTCGGCCTGGGGTGGTAAATGGCCAAGAACAGTAGCGGGGCAAAAACAGGGGCGACGGCGGTGGGGAAGAAATCCGGACGTCCTGGGTGGCGACGGTTCAAGGGCCAGGGAAGGTAGATAGGTGGTCGAGGGTGACGAGGCGACCACCCAATTGAGGCGGCAACACTCGCCGGCGGGGGAATCGCCGACACAAACGCGCTGCTAGGCAGGCGATGCAGGCGACGCCGAGGCTAGAAGACGGCCGGAGTTGGCCGGGGCGACACCAGGTGCCCTCCGGCCGGAGGGTGGTCAGCGACGATTTGACGGGGCCGGAGGTGGTCAGCGGCAGCAGTGGCCGGAGGGCACCTGGAGTCGGGAACAGAGCATGCCGGAGAAGAAGAAGGAAAAAATTAACTTGGGTGGCAATCTTGTAAATAATGCTTGACTCAACATAGCTCGAGTTAAATAATAATACCAACTCTTAAGTAACACCTGATTCGATACCGACTCGAGTTAAAAACAATTCGAACTCGTAATAAATCTTTAAAAATAATTATTTTAATGGGTTATGGGTAAAGTTACTAAACTAACTAATTATTGTATGAAATCACCACGAGTAATAAAAACACAGTAACGATAAACAGTCTATAATTAATCGGTGTAATTCAAGTGATTAAATTAAATCGGAGGGTTATAAGTAATTAATAAAATAAAGATTTTACCTTTACCATATTAAATTTAATATTAGGTAAATAAAGTATTTATTTTAATAACGAGTTAGTAATGTAGAAAATGAGTTATTAAACTACAGTCGGGTAGCAATCACTCGCGTCGAACCTAAATAGCATAATGAAAATAAATAAAGTTTTAAACTTTATTGAGACTAATAATTTAAAATAATTGCATTAATAATATTGTTCAATAATACAAATTATTTAAAATACTTTAATTGAACAACTTAATTAATTAAATTGCTGTAAATAACAGTAGCGATTAAAAATTGTAACCGTCAACTAAATCATCAAGATCGGGGTTAAATAATTATCACCACAAAAGAAAATTAAATACTTGTTATTAGTAATAATTATTTTATCAATTGTTAGGTATTAATTATGATTTTGATAATTAATTTAAAATGTGAAGTAGGATTTACATGATTATGTCATAGGAATAATTAATTATCTCCCTAGATTTGTTGATAATTTAATATTTAATATTTTTGGAAATGATATATATATTAGATATTTAGTTGCATGCATCCCTACTCGAATAAAATTATACTTATTTATAATTTTATATTCTCGTTCAGATTAGGATCATTGGTTGCAGCTGCGAGTTTGAAATATCGAGGTCCGTATAATCATTTTAAATGTTGTACTTTCCCTTGTTGGCAGCCATGGTCAGCCTGACCCTATTTTCGACCGCCATGTGCTGTAACGCGATCGGGGTCAAGGAATTTACTCGGTCCGACATGAGGCCACATCTTTAAAATTACTTTGTGTGTTACTATGAGTGTGCTTATAATTATTTGAAATGTTATATTGTCTGTATAATTATTTGGAATGTTGTATTATCCGTATAATTATTTGAAATGTTATATTTTCCCAAACTGGTATAACAATATGAAATGTTGTATTTTCCCAAATTGGTAGCCCTTGCCGATACTGATCTCATAATGTGTTGGGAGACGATTTTAACCTCAAGATGATTTGGGGGACCATGACTAATCTCAAGATGAATTGAGAGACCACCTAATCTCAGAATGAGCTGAGAGACGATTTTAACCTCAAGATGAATTGGGGGACCATGACTAATCTCAAGATGAATTGGGAGACCACCTAATCTCAGGATGAGCTGGGAGACAATTGTCTAATCTCAGAATGAGCTGAGAGACCAATTTTAACATCAAGATGAATTGGGAGACCATGACTAATGGCAAATGAATTGGGAGAGCACCTAATCTCAAAATGAGCTGAGAGACAATTTTAACCTCAAGATGAATTGGGGGACCATGACTAATCTCAAGATGAATTGGGACACCACCTAATCTCAGGATGAGCTGAGAGCAGTTTCTAATCTCAGAATGAGCTGAGACCGTTTCTAATCTCAGAATGAGTTGGGAGACAATTTCTAATCTCAGAATGACTTGAGAGACAAATTACTAATCTCAGAATGACCTGAGGGATTAGTACTCTTTGCTTGTGTAATAATAATAATAATAACGAGTGAAATGATAATAGGGATTTTATTGACTTGTTTCATTTAATGATGCGGCTTAGTGATTTTATCACTGACGCGGAATTGCCTCGGCAAGTGCGCAGCTTTGGGACTAAAGAATAGAAGTGTGGTTGGTGGTTCTTTTACCAACCCAGGTATAGTGAATCGATAATTAAGTTAGACTTGCTTATTATTCTTTTGTGTTATAAATGTGGCTATGGGAAACGGTCCGAGACTGTGGGACGGTATGATTTATATTATATGTTGCAAGACTATTTGCTGTATTTAAATTCATGTTCTGGAATGTTACATCTACATTACCTATATTTTTAAGTAACACCCGGTCCGGTTCGGGCAGGTCGTTACAGGTGGTATTAGAGTCATGTTTCCCACTAGCTCACATTTTATGACAAGTACCTTGTTAAAAAGTCCAATAATTATCTTTTCCCACTATGTTGTGTTTTCATACTGGAAAAAAAACATATTAATGAACCATGATGGTTCAACGTTTCGGATGGCAGGCACTCATAGACAGTCAAATTGATCTGCGCAGTCAAATTCGAACACAGAGAATGTGTTGGCCTAGATCCTGACGGCCATATAGGGACTAGCACAGGCTTTAGAAAATACAAACTTTGTGGTACAAAATACTGTTCAGCGGTTACCGGGTCCCAGAATCACCCCAGATGGTGGTCAGGGAAGTGCCCAAAGGTGGGCAGGGTTAGCAGACTTGGGCGAGCAAGGGGAGCGTCCAAACCCAGTGCCACCGGTAGTCCGACAAGTGGTACTGCCAGCGGTCGATGATAGTGACCGCTACACTGTGGAAAAATTTAGAAAGAATAGAGCTGAGGTATTTATTTTAGGTATTGATCCAATGAAGGCGGAGAGCTCGATTAACATTACCGAAAAAGCGTTTAGAGCTCTACCTGTGCCCCACGGCCATCAAGTAAGATTGGCAACATGCATGCTTCAAGAGGAAGCATCTTACTTGTGGAAATCTATGGAGAACACCACTTTCCATCCACATGAGATTTCCTCCATCGCGTGGGCAGAATTTGTGGCATCTTTCAATGGACAATATTTTCCAGAGCCGTTGTTGAGAAGAAAGCACTAGCATTCGTTAATTTGCCATTGACCTAGCACCTGGAGTGACACCAATTTCTAAAGCACCAATCTTGACACGGCCAAATGGTATTGAAGGATTTGTAGTCATCAGTGATATGTCTCGGTTGGGTTTAGGATGCATCCTTATGCAAGAAGGTAAGGTGGTGGCCTATGCCTCTCATCAATTGAAGATTCATGAGTAAAATTATTCAACCCATGACTTGGAACTGGCAGCAGTTGTTTTTGCCCTGAAGATTTAGAGACACTACTTATACGCGGCCCAGTTCGTAGTCTTCATGGACCACCAGAGATTGAAGTATATCTTCGCCCAGAATGACCTTAACCTTTGACAGAGACGGTGGATAGAATATTTAAGGACTACGACTTCCAAATCTTATACCATACATGGAACTGGTAGCCATGGTTTTTGCCATGAAGATTTAGAGACACTACTTGTATGCGGCCCAGTTCGAAGTCTTCACGGACCACCAGAGTTTGAAGTATATCTTCCAACATTGTGGGCCTAGCTGGCTAGGTGTTATCAAAATAAAACTACTACATGCCGAGTAATAATTTATAAAATAATGGTTCCCACAGTCTTAGACCATTTCCCATAGCCACATTTATAACTCAAAACAAAATAAAAAGAAGTCCCATTTATTACCCATTCTCCTAACCTGACTATCCTATTATACTTTTATTCTACCTTATTTGAGCTGAAATCAAACAATCTTGATTGGCCTACATATCCTTGTCGGGATCAAGCTTGATGTAGTTCTATTGACAGATGGGTTAGTCCACCGTGCCACTATAAAATATTGGGCTGATGGGTCAGTCCATCATGCCCCCTTATTGGCCGATTGGTTCATTCCATCATACCCCATATTATGTTGTAGTTCTATTGGCTGATGGGTTAGTCCACCGTGCCACTATAAAATATTGGGCCGATTGGTCAGTCCATCGTGCCCCCTTATTGGCGGATTGGTTCATTCCATTGTACCTCCTATTATGATGTAGTTCTATTGGCTGATGGGTTAGTCCACCGTTTCATTATAAAATATTGGGCTGATGGGTCAGTCCATCGTGCCCCTTATTGGCCGATTGGTTCATTCCATCGTACCCTATTATGTTAGGGTTAGGCAACCGTACCCACTATAAAATATTGGGCCGATGGGTTAGTCCATCGTACCCCTTATTAGCCGATGGGTCCATCCCACCGTACCACTTATTATGTTGAGCCGATGGGTCCATTCCATCGTACCACTTATTAGGTTGAGCCGATGGGTCCATTCCACCGTACCCCCTATTGGCCGATGGGTCCATTCCACCGTACCACTTATTAGGTTGAGCCGATGGGTCCATTCCACCGTACCCCTATTGGCTGATGGGTCCATTCCACCGTACCACTTATTAGGTTGAGCCGATGGGTCCATTCCACCGTACCCCCTATTGGCTCGATGGGTCTATTCCAACATACCACTGTATTAGGTTGAGCCGATGGGTCTATTCCACCGTACCCCCTACTGGCCGATGGGTCCATTCCACTGTACCACTGTATTAGGTCTCAGCTGATGGGTCCATTCCATCGTACCCCCTATTGGCCGATATTTATTTATGGATTGTCCGTTCCATTCTAACATGTCCATTATTAGATTTTGAACAGTGCAGCTAAAAAAACATAGGGTTTCTTAAAACTAGTCAAACGTGAATTTCATATGTGCCATCTAATTTGCAACCATACAATATCTCAACACCCAAAGACCTATTGAAAATTATACCAAAAAGTTCCAGCAACTTAGCAAGGTATTTCTAATGAATTTATACGTTGCAACCATGCATGTAAGAGTTCTAATGGAAAAGAAACTAAGAAGAAGTATGAAATACTTACACCACAATGGAACGGCACTGGAGAGGAGGCAAGAAGGAGTGGACTGCCTTTCCTCCCTAACCCCCTCCTCTTATATATATATGCTTCAACGAGTTCGTCAATTAAATTCTCACATCTATTCATGTATAAGTATTCCGTAGGTTCAACGAGTCCCTTTATTAAATTCTCTTACCCCATCCTCCGTTCATGAATCAATATTCTCTACGTTGGGTTCGTCTTCCCTAATGCCACAGTTTGTCGTTCGTCTTCTCTAAGGTTCGGGTTTGGTTTTACGTTGAACCGTGACCGGTCTACTATCATAACCAACCATATCCATTCATCGTAAATAATATTTCATAATACTTAGGTTCAAGTCTTGAAATAAAAATTTTCACATATTTTCACAGTTCATACAATCTCCCCAACTTAGAAATATTTCGTCCCCGAAATAATATAACATCAACAGGATGATCATGATTAACTATATCTTCGGAACCTCAGGTTGCTCTTGTTGTTACTTCGGAGGCTGACGACAGTCCTTATGTATGTGTCCCGTCCTTCCACAATTCTAGCACCGACGGGGCTCACTGTATAACCCTGAATGCTTCTTGTTGCAATTTTTACATAGTCGACACGAAATCTCCTTAAACTTCCTTTTGCGGTTCCCATCGACATTCCGTTATGTTCAAAAAAATTTTTATTTTTCAATGATTACTTAGGTTTGTTAGTGAGTCCACTAATTCACTAATGACATACCCCATTGGAGAAAGATAAATATTGGACTCTACAACAAGGTACTTGAGTCATAAGATGTGAGCTTTTGGGAATGCTTGCTCTGATACCACTTGTAACGACCAGGCCATTTTTCACAACATTGTGGGCCTAGCTGACCAGGTGTTAACAAAATAAAACTACTAAATGTCGTGTAATAAGTTATAAAATAATGGTTCCCACAGTCTTAGACCATTTTCCATAGCCACATTTATAACTCAAAAACAAAATAAAAAGAAGTCTCATTTTTACCCATTCTCCTAACCTGACTATCGTATTATACTTTTATTCTACCTTATTTGAGCTGAAATAAAACAATCTTGATTTGCCTACATACCCATGTCGGGATCAAGTTCGATGTAACGACCCGGCCATTTGTCACAACATTGTGGGCCTATCTAGCCAGGTGTTACTCACAATTAAGTAAATATGACTAACATTTTTATTTAACAAAAACATATATAAGATCCAACATTCTTGGACCGTTTCCCAGCAGCCACACTTATTTCTCAATTAAACAAAAAAAGGAGTCCTCATATTTATTTTGCTCCGTACTCTGGATGTCAATCACCTAATCTTGTATCTGCATACCTGCGGAGGCAATTCCGCGTTAGTGATTACAAAACTAAGTAGTATAAT
>JAURVB010009710.1:0-31051 GCA_033002965.1 Piper betle | reverse complement strand
GAATTAGCAGTTGAAAAAAAAGTGTAATCGAAGCATTTGCGCCTTGTCGGGGGATTACACTCTTGGTTTACGAGGTGTTTTGGTGTCACGAGCGAGCTCTCAATGTAATTTTTATGGAATGTTGATACAAGAAATGTAATTTTTATGGAAAATATGGAGTTGTATGAAGATCCTGTCAATATTGAGTTAATATTAAGTCAAATATTGAGTGCAAGACCAAATGAGTACTTATGTATATATATATATTTGTTTTAATTATTTTAAAATGGCTATTATTGATATTTAATAAGTGATGGTTAATTCATATTAACTGTAAGAGCTTGGAGTAAATTATCACGCTTAACAGTTTGTAAATTAATTTTTAAAAGATATAGTAATTATAATTTTTAAAGAATAAAATCACTTAAACCCCCTACAAAGGCGGAAAGTATTACTTACACTCTTTATTTTTGAAAAAAAATGATCAATTACATACTTGGGTCTCTAACTCTTTTACTAAGATTGGACTTTTATGACGTAGCCGAACTAACTATGATAATGTGGAAAACTTGACCTTACTATTAATTTTAAGAAAATTATTTATAATTAAGGGTCTTAAGACATTATGCTATGATGGTTCTTTTTTTATAATTTTTTTATTTTTTATTGATGATGTACTAGCCTTATACATTTCACAACATTTAAATACACCTTTTTTATAAATTATATTTTATTAAAAGAAAATCTAATTAACAATTCAAACATTATCTTATAATTAGAGTTGACCGTTTTTTAATTGATGACGTGGCCGCATTTTCCATGTTACCATATTTAAACAGTGAGATATATATAGTGATCTAGTTCAGCCATGTCATAAAAATCTAGCATATATAAAATTAGAGGCTAAGGAATGTAAGTAATTATTTTTTTAACAGCAAGTGTAAATGATATTTTTGAACATTTTAACGGGTATAAATGTTTTTTATCTATTTTTAAATAATAATAGTGAACATCTAATATCCTAAACTGTGAAGGTCCGAGCAATCCAAGAAAATAGAAGATTTAGTCACTCCTTTCTCTTTATTAAAAAAAGAAAAAAATGCTTATCCCTGAATTGTGACTTTGGGTAGCTCTTAAAGAAGTATAAAGGAGATGATTCTTGTAGAGGGAAACCCTCGCATGGACCGTGCCCATTGTGAAGTGAAAATTTTCTCTACAATGATCTTGATTTTAAAGTTCACCTTTGTGAGAAAAAAATAGTGGTTCAAATAGAGAATTTTCCAGAACACTTAAACTTGATGGCATAATCAAAATAATATTTTGAAAATAAAGACTAATAACAAAAAAGGAAAAATAATTTATAGTTTTTTTTTCATTTTACCCAATTCAAATCCATTTTTTAATATAAATATTATATATAAAGGCTTAATAATAGTCTTGATTTAGAAGGTTTACCAAAAACAAAAGTGCAAAAATTAGAACCCTAACGTGGCAATTGATCTTGTAGTTATAAGAGCAGTAATTTAGAAATTGATTTGGATACGTCATGTCTTACTTTAGTTATTTGCTACAATTAACGTTCAGCTTTTTTAATTTCCTGCCATCATATTTTGATCTATCTACTAGTTCATCATTGACTTGGTACATGGAATAAATTGTGAGACTCTAGAGTCAAGTCTATCTAAATTATAATTAAGAAACTAATTAACTCATAAAATCTATAAAAAGAGTAACATAAAACCCGTGTTTGATTTATTTTACTTAGGATCAGGATTATTTTTCAAGAAAAGATCAAAATATAAATATAAATATAAATAAGGTAATTTAAATTTCACATATATAGGAACTAGGGGTGCGGATGAAAATCAAGCACCTAAAGTAGTACAACAAAGCCACATTTCAAGTGAGACCTTCTGAAACTATGTGCAGAGACTTAGATTTTAGCCCCTTAGATGAAAGAAATTCTGAACACGAAGGTAATCATCAACATATGCACAAATGAAATTTGGATTTGTTCCAACTTTTAAAAATTCTTTGAGAAGGATTCCCCTGCGAGGAATCGACTCATGCGAGAGCCTTGCCGGTAAAGCACCTCAGCTTGCATATATAAATATTGTTTATGTCGATGTGTATGGCTCAAATGACTGCAAGTAGGGGTGTCCAAAAATTATGGACGTCCGCATCTTTGTCCGGATCCGAGCCATGCTCTATATAAAATATCTACAATCCACAGAACTGTGGACACATTTATTGATGGTAAACTAGTGTCCGTAAAAAATATGGCACTATCTGTTAATGTCCGCGGATGCGTCCGTAGCATGTCAAACTCAAAATTAAAATATTTTTTCTTGTTTAACCCTATATTTTAAGCTATGAATAACGTTTATTTGTTTTACATAAATTGAAGTATTATTATTTTGAATCGTGTGATTGTCTAAATTGGAAATATCTATAACTTTTATTATGAAACTTAGGTATGTAGTAAGAAATGAAGGATATTTTTAACTCAAGATTTATGTTATATTTTTAAATATGAAATTTTTGTATAATTAAGATTTAGTTATACATTGGTTTACTTGTGTTAGAAATTTTAAATATGTAGTGACAGAGAAGGGGTGTGTCTTTTGGTTATCATAGAAAAAATCAAAATTATGCAAATTAGATCCATTTAAAACAAATTGTTTAAACTTTTAATTTAGTAAAATACATCTCTATGTATTTATTTTCAAGTTTGAAAATTTTAATTTATGCTAATTTTATGGTTCATATAAGTTTATGTGACATCTATATTTGTGTTCATGCCCATCCATGTCCACAAAAATATTTACAGATGATCACATACGGTGTCTGCGAAAAAGTTTGCAAACACGGGCACCAATTGTGTCTACAATAATTTTGCAGACACATACAAAAGCCAAGGAATGTGAAAAATAAAATAGGGTATTATATCCCCCTTTTTTTTAAACCGATCACATACACTCCTTAGATTGTAAAATAGTTAATATTATGTTAGGTTTATATGATGTGGTAAAAATTAGCATGTAATTTTTATTTTATTTAGATGAAGAAAGTAATTTGGCTATGTCATAAAAGGATCACACTCGGTCTTGGGGAATCAAGTGAGCCAAGTTGAGTTTAACTATGCTTTAATTTGACTCATTTATTTCAAGTTCTAAGTCAAGTTCAAAAGAGTTTGAATTGAATTGGATTCAAGTTAAACATGAGAAAACTCGAGCATTATTATTATTATTTTTTAGTACAATTTGAGATAAAATAATTATAAAAGTTTAACTAATTTAATTTTGGTTGAATTATATACTAAATAGTTTTTTGGGGAATAAATTTTTTATATTATCATATAAAATTATCATTATAATATGATTATATTAATTTTTTTAATATTTTACGTAAATAATTGTATAAAATTATTTTATTAAACTAAATTATCGAGCCGAATCCGGCGTAAAGGTGTGTTGGTACTAGTGTTCGCTTGATCGCGTTTGAACTTTATTGAACCGTCGGTACCCTACTCCCTACCTGCCTCTTCATCTCCCTCTTCCCCAGGCTTCCATGCTTCGTCTCGCTTCTCCGCTTCCTATCCTACTATATCACAACCACCGTGTTAACCATCATCGCCACTCCCCTAATCTAGCCGACGACCACCGCCGCCCTCCATACCCCTGGCAGCTATCTAAAGAATTTAGTAGCAAACCCAAAACTCAGAGATTCTATCACAGAGATTAAGCTTTTATACAAGGAAGACGATCGGAGAAGACGATTGAGAAGGTTGCGTTAACTTGTTCCGTGAGAATAGGAGTTCGTTACGCTTACAACATTCAAATGATCGAAACTGTCAATTCCTAATAAAATATTTAATCTAAACCTGATCTAATTCATAGATTTGTGTAAGAACAATCTGAACCGTTGATGCAGTGGTTAACTGCTTATTCAGTTCAACTCTCTTTATAAGCTACTCAGTCATTCGACGAGCTCGCCAGACTGGACGTCAAGGTGTACTGGAATGAGTTGCCACCGGCGTACAATGCCGACTGGTTGGTCCACAAAAGGTGCGGCCCTGCCAACTCTTTGCCGGGGAGGTGGCAATCCACCAACGTTGGTAGTGGAGGTTTCGGACATATCCAGCGGATGCCGACCTCTTCTTCATCCCTGTTATGTTTCCTACAACTTCAGTAGCGCCACCGGGTTCCCAGCCCTCGACCAAGCCCGCAGTCTGCTTGAGTACTCGGCCGTCCAGCGAGTTTCTGACGAGCTCCCGTACTTGATCGAAGCTCCGGCGTCCACCATATCTTCGTGGCATTGCATGATTATGGAGCTTGCTTGCATTTAGTGGTAAGTTGACGTAAAATATTACGAAGTACGCTCAATGAAAACGTGTAAGAAGGTGAAGTTTTGATGACGACATATTTTGATTTCAGCAAAAATAATCCAATATGATGAAAGGAGGGCTCAAACTGCTCTGTTTTAAGAATCTACAGCTAACATTAGACAAATTTTCTAGTTTGATATTTTCGTAGTAACTAACGAAATGCTCTGTTTTTGCCTGGTTTTAGTTTTGTGGCTTGGGATGATCGACACAGCACTAAAATCAGAGAGTATCGTCAATAGAAATGTGAAGTTTTAATGACAGCCCATTTTGATTTCCCCTATTTTGATTTCAGCTGTCCTATTTGGTTGACCAAGACTTGCGTGCGCTCCCTACGCACCTAGATGGAGACGCACGCAAGTCCAGCCGTCGTTGATCCCCTACCCACGAAAATTATTGAAATTTGTTGCATTTTTAATCTTGAACTACGCTCTTACTGCTCATTTGGCGAGGGAGCTTCGGCGAAGCTTCAAGGCCGGCAACGGCGGCGACTAATTGACGGATCCTCTTTGATGACGTGGCCAATCTACACAAAATGAAAATATTTTATTGGGAGTTGGGGGAATTAAGGCCTAGCTGGGAGGGATTATTTCTCTCTTTGGTGACGTGGCACTTAGTAAAATAGATATGACATGGCCGATTGAGGCCATGTGGACGGTGTTAGAGTCCGACCGGTTGTAAATGATTATTATTTAAAAAAAGGTATGAGTGATATTTTGTACAAAAAGAGTTGGCGTAAGTGTTTCTACTAAAAAAATAATTGATGCATAACTCGAATATATACCATATATATGGTTTATCATAAAAGGAGTTGGAACTTAAAGTTTACCTTCGAGCTTGCTTTAATTTTCCCCAAAGAAGTGTGGTTTATATTAACATATCAAAAAGTGAATTCAACAATAAAGAACTTAGATTCATATTGCATGAGCAAACTTATTTGACAACCTAAGAAGCCAAAATAACTTGAAGTTATCTTTACACAGTACAACTTTTAAATTACAATCTTTAATTTTGAAACTAAATAATTATTTTTTATATGAAAAACACTTTTAAATTCACAGAAATGAAACTTGATGGGAATCAATCATTATTTTGCTCTATAACACCAATATCGACCAAGTGGAAAATTTTGTTCCGTTCTAATTAAGTTAATTATTAATTAATTAAAATTTATTTTTCCCTATCTTTATAAATCTAAATGTACGCAGTTGGGCATGGCCGGCGGGTACACACAGTGTGCGGGCAAGCCCATGGGGCGAAGCAAGGGGCTGCCATGGGCATCGTATGCCAGAAAGCCATGATCCTCCACTTGGGAGCAGCCATTCTCCTCTCCTTCCTCTACTGGTACTCCGGCGCCATCCTAACCTCGATCGGCCAGTCGGCGGAGATCGCTGCCCAGGGCCAGGTCTTCCCCGCGGCCTCCTCTCAACTCTACGCATTCGCCGTCAACTGCCCGATGCAGAGGTTCTTGCAGGCCCAGAACATAGTCTACCCCCTCTCCTACGTTGCCGTGGGTGTGCTCTTACCCCATCTGCTTCTTTCATGGCTGGTTGTGTTTGTCCTCAAGTACGGATTCCTCGCCGCTGCTCTCACGTTAAGCCTTTCATGGTGGATACTGGTCATCCTTGCTGGGTATGTTCGTACTTTGGATCCCTTCTTGCAAGGAGAGTTGGACCGGTTTCTCCACCATGGCCTTCACTCGGAGGGAAGTGTCAGTGAAATAGACACTTTAATCGAAATAATTTATAAAATATTTTTTTAAAAATAAAATAAAAATAAATATAAGATTAATATTAGAGACCAAAACAAAAATAAATAGAAATTTTCTTTCAAATTAAAAAAAATTAACATAACCGATCAACTTCGATTAAGAAAATCTTTTATAATTAAATATCGAATAAAAATTTGATAAAACTTGACTAATACAAATCAGACAAATAACAAGATTTGAAATATACAATTTTTGAAAAATACAATATATGAAAAATTGAAAAATTAATATACACCATAGAAATTAGAACTCCGACTTCAACTTGCGATGACGAAGAACTTTTCTTAACTCTTCCTTTATGAGTCAAATGTACTAAAAAACTCTTAAGAGGATGTTCTTTTTAATATCAATAAAATTCTTCTTTATATAAAAGAATATAAGTAGAATTCTAGAAGTCACCATCATTAAACTTCTATAGAAAAGGATGAAATCACACATATATATACGAAATACCAATTATTAGTGTGACAAATGAAATAGTAAAAATTGAAAATTGAGTTTTTCAATGAGAATAGGTGAGGGAAACTCAACAAATCCTTTCCTTCATGAATCTATGAGCTCACTAGACATAAGTGGTAGCAAAATTCTCCATACCAACTCCACTTTGACAAAATTAATATTTGTCCTTTGTCACAATCTTGGTTAACATATTTGAGATGTTCTTGTCAATGTGAACCTTGTTTAACTCTAACAACTTTCTCTCCAACACATCTCTTACCCAATGATATTGAATATCTATGTGTTTACTCTTTGAATGAAAACTAAAGTTCTTATTCAAATGTATAGCACTTTTACTATCACAAAGCACCTCATACTTATCTTGACTTTTCCTAATTTCATTTAAAAATCTTTTCAACTATATAACCTATTTGCAAGCTTCTGTAACTGCAATGAATTTAGCTTCAATTGTGGATAGAGCAATACACTTTTGCAATTTGGACTGCTAAGAAACAGCACCACCCGTAAAAGTAATAACAACCTGAAGTAGACCTCCTAGAGTCAAGATCACCGGCCATATCTACATCAGTATACCATGATAATATAGGCTTACCTCCCTTAAAGCCTAAACGTAGCTTGGAAGTACCTCCCAAATATCTCAATATCCACTTAGCTGCTTGCCAATGTTCTTTACCAGAATTAGACAAATTTCTACTTACTCCCCGATAGCATACGCTATATCTAGTCTAGTACAAACCATAGCATACATAAGGCTCCCTACAACCGATGCATGAGGGATATTCTTCATGTCATATACTTCTGCTTCACTTAGCTCACCCTTCTTCAATTTTAATTAAACTCCTAGTGAAACGATAACTGACTTGGCTTCTTTCATGTTGAACCGCTTAAGAATTCTCTCAATATATTTCTCTTGAAATAACTAGATCTTTTAGTTTTTTATCCCGTAGGGTGAATATGCCAAGAATTTGCCTAGTCGGACCCAAATCTGTCATAGCAAAGGATTTGCCTAAATTTTCCTTCAAATCTGTAATTCTTGATTTATCCTGTTCAAGAATCAACATATCATCAACGTAAAGAAACAAAATGATAAAGTCATTTTTCCCAAATTTCTTCATAAATACACAATGGTCTGAAATAGTTTTGTTATAGCCTTGACTATGCATAAAAGAATCAAACTTCTTGTACCACTGTTTAGGAGCTTGCTTGAGGCCATACAAGCTCTTCTTCAATCTACACACCATTTGTTTCTTTTCATTATCTACAAAACCCTCAGGTTGTTCCATATATATTGTTTCATCAAGATCACCATGGAGAAATGCAGTTTTCACATCTAACTATTCAACCTCCAAATCTATACTTAGAGCTGAACCTAGCACCCAATGGATTGAAGACATTTTTACAACAGGTGAGAAAATATTGTTAAAGTCAATACCTTTCTTCTGCCCGAAACCTTTCACCACAAGTCTTGCCTTGTACCTTGGTTGTGAGGTTACCTTCTTCATGCTTAAGCCGATAAACCCACTTGTTCTTCAAGACCTTTCTCCCCTTAGGAAGATTCATAAGTTCATACTTCTTGTTCTCATGCAATGATTTTAGTTCCTCTCGCATGACACTTACCCATTTGTCTTTCTCTTTGTGACTAAGAGTTTCACTGAAGTCTTTAAGCTCACCACTTTCTATGAGAGTTACATAAGTAGACTTTGGATACTTCGTGGATGGCTTAATAATTCTACCAGATTTTGTTCTGGCAGCATTAGCCTCCCCTTGATCAACAACCTGATCACTATCATGTACCTACTCATCAACAACATCAGGAATTGTATCATTAGTACTATCGTTTTCCTCACCTCCACCATCATGAGGCAAAGAAATAGGAATGTCATCTCTGATTTCTTCATCAATCTATTTAGTAATATCTTGAACAATATCCTCTACAACTGTTGGAGGAGCAGATGGAAGTCTTAACCTTCACAACATAATCCTAGGTATCACTTTGGGTACTTTTTCATTCCCAAAGTCCTCTACAAACTGATTCTCTTGAAACACCACATCCCGGCTTTGAACAATCTTCTTCTCCTTAGGATCCCAAAGTCTGAAACCAAACTCTTCATCCCCATAACCTAGAAATATGCATTTAAATGTCCTAGTATTAAGTTTAGACCTTAGTTCCTTTGACATATGTACAAAGGCTTTACAACCAAACACCCTAAAATGAGTGTATTTTATCTTCCCACCAGTCCAAACTTTTTCTGGAACATCTCCATCTAAAGAAAATGTAGGAGACTTGTTAATTAAATAACAAGCAATACAAACAACTTCAGCCCAAAATCCTTTAGGTAAATTTGTTGTAGAAAGCATACACCTAACCCTTTTTTGAATTGTTCTGTTTATTCTCTCAACCACTCCATTCAATTGTGGGGTATAAGGAATAGTTTTTTCATGTCGAATGCTATATTTGTCACAATAAACTTGAAACTCATTAGAACAATATTCACCTAAATTATCATTTCTCAAACATTTCAACGTCTTACCTATTTCTCTCTCTACAAGAACATGAAATGATTTGAAAGTATTGAACACATCAATTTTATTCTTCAAACAGTAACACCATACCTTCCTTGAAGCATCATCAATAAAAGTGACAAAATAAGAAGCTCCACCAAGAGACTTTATCTCCATTGGACCACAGACATCAGAATGTGCAAGTTCAAGTATTTGTGTCTTCCTTTTGCCAGTGGATACAAAAGAAGCCCTACGTTATTTTCTAACTAAATAATGATCACAAGAGCTTAGTGTTGTCCCATCAAATTGTGGAAGATAGTTTTCTTCTTCAAAAATTCTAGCCCCTTCTCACTCATGTGTCCCAACCTTCTATGACACAAATCCGCTGTGAAAGTAGTAGAGGCAACAATAACCTCCCATTGAACTAGACTAGAAGTAGTCCTATAAAGACCACCACACTTATTCCCTTTAGCAACCATAGAGAACCTTTCACCAATTTTCATAAGCCACGTGAAAATTGTGAAACATAGCCCTCATCATCTAGCACACCTGTTGACATCAAATTCAATCTCAAATCAGGAATATGACGCACATTTTTCAAAATAAGTTTACAATCTGAATTGGTCACAATATGCACATCACCATGACCAACAATTTTAGAAGTCCCATTGTTGCCCATCTTTACCACACCTAGATCAGCTGTCACATAGGTGTTGAAGAAATTTCTACATGGGGTAGCATGAAATGATGCGCCAGAATCATTCACCCAACTAATATCATCATTAGTTGTCAAACAATCACTTTCATCATCTAGTATGATTAGTATGTCTTCTGTTGCAACATTTGCAGTCTTATCATCTTCACTCTTATTTTCAAGCACCTTACCATTTCTTAAATCTTTCTTGTATTTGTAACAGCTCCGCTTCTTATAGCCAGCTTTATCACAATAAAAGCACTTGAAGGCCTTGTTTTTGGATTTAGACCTTCCTTTACTCTTATCTCTTCCACTTGGATTCTTACTCTTTGATCTTCCCTAAGAACTAAATTCAAAAACCAAAGATTGAGATGAATTAGAGAAGGTTACCTGTTGTGTTTTCCTTCTCACTTCTTCACTCAAAAGACAACTTGAAACAATATCAAAAGTCGGTTGCTTGTCAGAATTATTTAAAGAAATAACTAAAGGTTCCCGAGACTCCGCTAAAGTTTTCAATAATAGACAAGTTTGCCAAGAATCATCAAGAGGCATATTCAAACTAGATAATTGAGTTAATATACATTGCATCTCATTGATGTAGTCACTAACTTCTGTCCCATCCTTATACCAAATATTCATCAACCTTCTGATCAGTAAATTTTGGTTTCCAGGAGTGTCTCTCTCATACATATACAAGAGCTTATCCCAAAGCACCTTGGCTGTTTTTGTTCTCGTCACATAATTATATATGTTTTGTTTTAACCATTGTCTAATCAAATCCATGCATTTTCTGTCCATCTTGATTCATTCGGCATTGACACTCGACTCAGCCTTAGCAATAGGCAAAGGAGGAGAAATCGAAGGAGCATTCCCTTCATCAGTCACAACTAGAGTAGCACTCAATGGTAGACTGGAACTCGACGACTCAAGAGGACCAGGAATTAGATCATATAAATCTTTAGTGAATAAATAAGCAATCATACGACCCTTCCAGTAATGCCAATTAGACTTACCCTTAAAGGCGGCCATCTTAACATGTTTCCCATCATTCATCTCGACACAAAAGGTTACTACCCAAAACAAAGACAAACAAAAAGAAGAACCAAAGCTAACCAAGTTTTTATACCACTTGTTGGGAAATAAACGCTTTAGCAAAAACAACTCAGAAAATATTTCCCCTCAAGATGAAATGAAAACAAATATAAAATGAATGAGAAACACCAAGATAAAATAGATGGAAACTTTCCTCCAAATTAGGAAAAAGAAAACCAACCTACTCGATCAACTTCGATTAAGAAAATCTTTTATAATCAAGTATCGAATAAAAATTTGACAAAACTTTCCTAATACAAATTAGACAAATAACAAGATCTGAAATATACAATTTTTGAGAAATATAATATATGAAAAATTGATAAATTAACATACATCTCAAAAGAAAATTAGATCAACCTCACACCATAGATTACTGACCTCGACTTTAACTTGAGGTGATGAAGAACTTCTCCAAACTCTCCCTTTATAAGTTAAATATGCTAAAAAACTTTCAAGAGGATGTTCTTTTTAACATCAATATAATTTTTTTATAAATAAAAGAATATGAGTAGAATTCTAGAAACCATCTCATTAAACTTTTATAGAAGAGGACAAAATAACACATATGTTTACGTATAGAATTGATGTGATAAACGAAAGGAATTGAGTTTTTCAACGTGAACGGGTGAGGGAAACTCAACATCAAGCTCAGTGCGTCTTCTCTGCTTAAATGCTCTTGTACCATTACTGATAGGTACTAGTTCGTGGTCATTACTATATATACGAGTAAAATATAATATAATAGTTTGATGTCTTTCCTCTGTTATGGATATAACAATGAGTATGGTACGACCAAGCTCATGTCGGGCTTCTTGCCCAACGCCGAGATCTCTCTCGATTCAATCTCCATCTGGTATGTCTCTGTCAATCAATGTTCTTCTCCTTGCATGCGAAACAAGCTGAGTGGACCAGGAATGCAATGCTTCAAACCAATCCCAATTGATTTCTGTAATGGAGCCGTAAATTTTGGAGTGAATGCAAATTGTACCGTTGCTTACATTAATTGAACTGTGCAAGTAACTCAGCTTAGATGTGCATTCCAGCATGAACTATTTGAATTGAGATTTGCAGTTCATGTTGGGCCTCAGCACTGCAGCTAGGTCGGTACTTAGCAATTTACCAGTTTTGAACTTGTTTATGTTTCCAATTTCTTGATAGACACAAGATTCAATTAATTATTCATTTTTTTGGGTACTAATTACTGGCAATTATAAACCAAAAATTCGCAGCATTAGAGTGGGGAACGAGCTGGGCGGCAGGCTTCCACGGGTAGCACGGCTCTCAATCATAGTAGTGGTAGCCACCTCTGTTTTGATCAGCCTTCTCTTCACTACCATCGTCTTAGAATTTCGGACGCCATTAAGCCGAGCTTTCACCTCAGGTTCTTCGGTAATCAAGGCTGTGTCCGGTCTCGCCCCGTTTCTTGCCATATCCGTTTTCTTAAATGGGATCCAACCTATTCTTTCTGGTGCGTCCAGTTCTTCTTTTTCCCCATATGCCGAATAGATAAATTATATTAAAGAACTCAGTAATCCATGGCTTAATTGGGATCTTACTTTGTTGGATTTGCCGTGTGTTGGTGTTGCAGTTGGATCTGGATGGCAAACTTTGGCAGCGTATGTGAACCCCGGCACTTAACATTGGTCTCCTATTGGTCGTGTCCTTGGCTTCAAAACAAGCCTAGGGGTAGAAGTAAGTTACCATTGCAGACATATAAGTGAAAGAAGAAATATTTTCTTTGTCCGTGTATCCTGTTTTTACAGTTTTCTCTGTTCAAATCTGAGGTCTTGGTTACAAATTGAGCATGGTGATGCAGCTCTAGTACTCGAAAGGTCAAAAACAATCCTAAAAATCTGAATATCATGTCCTCAATACTAAAGCTTATAAAAATACTACATTTTTACCGGTTCATGCAATGTACTCAATAGGGAGAGGGTTTCATTATGTTTATTTGTTTTGTGCTATTTTGTTATTGTTGGGCCCTTTGGGCCCACCCAACTAACTTCTGATACCAATGTTCGGCCCTTTGGGCCCTTAAATGGAACTTACAATAGGTATCACAAGTCTCTCTTAATCTAAAAGTTAATACAAGGAATAAGGGTTTCTCATTAGCTTATATACAAGCCACTAACATCATCCACGATGGATTTTGGATAAATAACTCCCCTTCACACAATGGGCGACATGTAACTATCATCGTCTGCCTTGACAAACTCACCCCTCAAATCATCAGATGGAACCCAAAACTTTCGTAATCGAAGTAGGCAAATACTAAATCTCCCAAAATTGCAACCTACAAGGGATACTTCCACAATCGAAGTAAGCAAACACCAAAACTCCCCCTTTCAAATCATTAGGTGGAACTTATAAAGGAAACTTCCACAATCGAAGTAGGCAAACACTAAATCTGCAAAGATCGCAGCATATGAAGGAAACTTCCACAATCGAAGTAAGAAAACACCAAAACTCCCCCCTCCCTCAAATCATCAGGTGGAACCCATATCGAAGTAGGCAAATATCAAAACTCCCCCTACTTAAATCATCAAGTGGAACCTATGAAGTAAACTTCCACAATCGTAGTAGGCAACACCAAATCTCCAAAGATCGAAACCTATGAAGGAAACTTCCACAATTGAAGTAGGCAAACACCAAAACTCCCCCTCTCAAATCATCAGGTGGAACCCATGAAAAAAACTTCCACAATCAAAGTAGGTAAACTCCAAATCTCCCCCTTTAAAATCATTAGGTGGAATCCATGAAGGAAACTTCCACAATCGAAGTAGGTAAAGAATAAATCTCCTAAGATTGCAAACACCAAAACTCCCCCCTCAAATTATCAGGTGAAACATATGTAAAATTCCACAATCGAAGTAGGTAAACACCAAATCTCTCCCCCCCCCTCAAATCATAAAGTGGAACCCATGAAAGAAACTTCCACAATTGAAGTAGGCAAACACCAAATCTCGCAAGATCGCAACTTATGAAGGAAAATACCAAATCCCCCCCTCTCAAATCATCAGGTAGATCCTATGAAGGAAACTTTAACAATCAAAGTAGGCAAACACCAAAACTTCTAAAATCGCAACCTATAAAAGAAAACTATTGGGATCACAACCTAGCTTTAATACCACTGTTGAGCCTTTTTGGCCCCCACAATGGATTTGTAATAGGTATCACGAGCCTCTCTTAATCCAAAAATTAACTTAATGAATGAGACTTTTTCATTAACCTATATACATGCCACCAACGTTATCCACAACTGATGTGGGATAAACCCAATAATTTTATCAAAGGCTAATATTAATTTCTAGCTGTTGTGTGCGAATTGATGCAAGGGATTTGGTGGGGAATGATAATTTAGTTTCCCTTCATACTATTATTCTGATAAATTTAACATGCAGAACTAATTGGAACAATGAGGTATTGGCATGCAACTATTCTATGTATTAATATAAAATATGCGCTCCATGGATGCATATTTCAAACAGAACGCGAACTAGCTGCTCGTTTTTATAGGTTGAGAAGGCAATAGCAAGACTGAGCAGTTCTGGAGGTGTGGAAGTTGCTCATGTTGCCGCATTGTCGATTCTTTAGATGACGGAATTCCTATAGAATTTGAGCATGCTTCATAACTGCAAATTTTATATTTGCTGTTGGATAAAAAATATATTAGAACACAAAGTTTTAAACAGGTGTTTGTTTCCACCATTTTGGGTTATTATTTAGCAAAAAAATATATTGATTGTGTTTTACTGGTCGATCACTCTGTCACGTGCCTAGTGGCGTCACGAGGTGGGCCCGACACTTTTGGCACTCAAACCACAACTCAGCTAAAGGTCTCGTAACAAGGGATCAAATTTCCACACCATATATTAGTCGAGGAAAAATTGAATTGAAATCCATTATTAAATATTTACAAGGTTTACAAAGTGAATAAAGAAAATAACGCTGGCGCAGGCGGCAAGAAATTCAAAAGGCTGCACGCAAGTAACAAATTCAAGCGCCATTAGGCAAGCAAAAAAGTCTCGTCCAAGTGGCAAAAAAAACAAAAGTGTCACGTGCAAGTAGTGAGCAACAAAATAACGGCAATGTGCTTCAGATAAAACAACTTTCTATTGACAGCAAATCGAGATCGAAGACCTGTTACTAAAATTAATAAAGAGGTTAACCTGTTGTATAAATTTTGACTTAACCAAATGGACAAAGGTGTTGTATATTTATTTTAACCAAATTATTTAGAAAAACAAGATCACAATAAATCCTTATTCTTTTATAAAAAATAGAATTTAACAACAAAAGTGTACCTGAATCAGTAAAAGCAAATGATTTTTTAATTCTTTAAGTTTTAATCTTTAAAATTCAGCACTTGTTCTCCAAACAGTTTTTAAATGATGAGATAGCAGAAAGAAAAATTACGGGGCGAATTCGGAAACCATAACCGTATTTATCTTTATAAGTGTATTTATCTTTATTTTTTATAATTCTAATTTAACCCATCATAAATTAGAGATTACGAAAACTATATCCTCACATATTTATCCATACTTATCTTAAATATATGATATTTACATATATTTATCTTAAATATTAATAGCTCATTAATATTAAATTTACTTGATCAATTTAATTTAGACTTGATAATAGCATATGATAAAATTATATATTTGGATATATACGTCCAAAATCTAACAATCTCCCACTTAGACTATATATATAAAGATAATTGCATATTACCTTATGAGCTCCAAAATAATATACAATATTATTTCAAAAAATAATAATTTCATCCATTAATTAATGTTAATATAGGATTAAGGCGATTTTTGTTACATATATTGTAACTAAATCCATCCATGGTCATATAGATCAACATAATTAAACGGCATAGATCAAGCATGGATGTATAGCATAAAAATTACATGCAATTTAATCTAAACATGCTTATTTTCAATTGGTCCAACTTAATGAGATCACTAAAATAGAGGAAAACATAAACCAAATACTGTAATTTACGTAAAAAACAAACTCTCACTAAAGTAACATATCATCAAATGATACAACACCCAGATGAGCAACATGCTCATAAAAGACCTTGGGTGGAAAACTTTTAGTAAGCCGATCCATAACCATAGAGTTTGTTGCAATATGCTCTATAGAAACTTTACCACTCCAAACTCTTTCTTTCACAACAAGGAACTTGATTTCTATATGTTTTGATTTAGATGAGCTCCTGTTGTTATTTAAATATGATACTGTAAACTGATTGTCACGAAATAACTTAAGTTGTCTTTCAATATTATCAACAATGCACAATCCTTTGCAAAAATTTTGCAACCATATTCCTTAATTGGATGCCTCATAACAAGTTATGAATTCAGCTGCCATGGTGGAAGAAGCTATTAGTGTCTGCTTAGCACTCCTCCAAGAAATAACTCCTCCAGCAAGTAGGTAGACATAGCCAGAAGTGGATTGACGCTATCTTGGTATCCAGCAAAATCGAAATCAGAATACCCAATGATCTAAAATTGATCTGACTTTCGATATGTAAGCATATAATGTTTTGTTCTCTGAAGATACCTCATGACTCTTTTGTCTGCTAACCAATTATCCAATCCTGAATTACTTAAATATCTACCCAACATTCTAAGAATATACACAATATCTGGATGCGTAGATATTTGAGCATACATAAGACTTCCCACTACTAAAGAATAGATAATCTTTTGCATTTTCTTTCCTTCTATATCATTTTTAGGGCATTGATTGAGACTGAATTTGTCTCCTTAAAAATAAGGGCATCTCCTGGTTTACAACCTTGCATGCCAAATCTATTAAGCATTTTTTCTATATAGGTCTTTTGTGATAATCTGAGTATGCATCGACATCGATCCCAATGTATTTGAATTTCTAATACAAAAGACGCATTTTCAAGATCATTCATTTCAAATTTCTTTGATAAAAGTCTCTTGGTTTCGTGCAAAAAATCTATATTATTGCTGGCAAGGAATATATCATCAACATATAAAACCAAAAAAATATACTTACTCCCGTTAAACTTATGGTATATACGATCATCAATCACATTCATCTCAACACTGAATGAGAGAATAACTTGATGAAATTTATAATACCATTAACAAAAAGCCTACTTAAGTCTATAGATGAATTTCTTTAATTTGCAAACCATATTCTTTGAATCTCTCGATAAAAAGTTTTTTGGTTGCACTATATAAATTGTTTCATCAATGTCACTATTTAGAAACACAGTCTTTACATCTATTTAATGTAACTAAAGATCAAAATGTGCCACTAATACCATAATTATTCTGAATGAGTCCTTCGATGAAACTGGAGAGAAAGTCTCATTATAATTGATGCCATCCTTTTGAGTATGACCCTTCGTTATATCTTTCTACATTACCTTTCGAATCCCTCTTAGTTTTAAATATCCATTTGCAACAAATAGGTTTCACACCTTCATGCAATGGAACAAGATCCCACTCTTCATGGCTTGATGAAAGTTGATTATATCAACTTCCACCATTTCAATGTTGTCCTCATGTTCTAAGAGAAAGATGATATAATTATCTGAAATTGCATTTCTCTTTTTCTCTTGTAGATTTCATCAATGACATTTGCTCTTAAGGTTATTGAGTTTGCTCTTCAGGTATAACTTAATTAGGGAGATTCTCGACATTGTCTTGTAATTATCGTATTATTTCTTGAACAACATCATGAATATGATCTTAATTATTATCAAGAACAATCATGGGAAGAGAAACAGATTCTTTTTCAATGACAAAGTCTCTAACTTTATTTCCCCCTCTAAACTTAACATCCTCAAAGAACTAGACATTTCCACTCTTGAAGAATTGCCTTATTGTGGGATCATAAAACTTATACCCTCTAGACTGTTCAAAGTACCCATAAAAATTGCTGCTAAGCATTCTTGAGTACAATTTCCTTTTATTTGGCCTATAAGACCTTACCTCAGTTGGACAACCTCAAATTCGTAAATGCTTAATACTGATACTCTATTAAGAAGATATGTTGTTGTCTTTAGTGCCTTACCCTATAGTGAATCAGGTAAAGTAGTATGAGCAATTATATTTCTCACCATGTATTTTAATGTTCGGTTTCATCTCTAAACAACACCATTCATGCTAGGAGTACCTAGCATTGTGTATTATAGGACGATTCTGTACTCTTCTAGGAATTTGGCAAATGGTTCTGGGCATTGTTCACCTGATCCATCATATCTACCATAATATTCACCACCACAGTTATATCTGATAGCCTTAATAGTTTTATCAAGTTGGTTCTCAACTTTAGCCTTATATGCCTTAAATATGTCCAATGCTTGAGACTTCTCACGAATGAGATAAAGGAAACCATAATGAGAATAATTGTATATGAACGTAATAATATATTGTTGACCAATCCAAAAAGTTGTAGGAAATGGCCCACAAATATCTGTATGTTTTAGTTCTAAGACGCTTGAAAATCTAGTGCCACCTAATCCCTTATATTTGCTTGTTTTCCCTTAATGCACTCAGCATAGATTTGAAAATCCAATAAATTAAGAGAATCAAGAATTCCATCTAACATAAGTCGTTCAATTATTTTTTAAAAATGTGTCCTAAACGTTTATGCCAAAGTATAGCAAAATTCTCATTGATTAATTTTCTTTTTGTACCATGTAAACCCACATACAAAGTTTCTTTAAAAGATAAAATAGTATCAAGTAAATATATATTATCATAAAAAGATAAGGAACGACATGTACCTACAATATTTGAATTTAGAAAAAGAATAAACTTATTATTTCTAAACGAACAAGAGTAACCAAATTTGTCCAATATCGAAATAGAAACCAAATTTCGTCTAAATGATGGTAATATATATATGTCTCTTTCAAATCAAAATAATATCCTGTCTTTAATAATAATCTAAAAGTCCATATTGCTTCAACTACAACTGATTTGCCATCACCCACATAGATGAATCTTTTAGCATCATTTGGCTTTCGGCAACTCAAGAAACCCTCCATTGACACACTTATGTGAGTAGTAACGCTAGAATCTAGCCACCAAGTGTGTATTTGCACTGAAGCTAAATTAACCTTTGAACAAACAAAATTAAGAAATGAATCTTTCTTTGCATTCCTAGCATGATACTTAGTGCATTTCTTCTTCAGATGTCGAGGTTTAATGTAACGACCCGCCCAAACCGGACCGGGTGTTACTTAAAAATATATTTAATGTAAATGTAACCTTCCAGAACATGATTTAAATACAGCAAATAGTCTTGCAACATATAATATAAATCATGTTCTCTAAAATTTAAAATAACCATCCCACAGCCTCGGACTGTTTCCCATAGCCACATTTATAACACAAGAGAATAATAAGGAAGTCCAACTTTATTATCGATTCACCATACCTGGTTGGTAAAAGAACCACCAACCACACTTCTATTCTTTAGTCCCAAAGCTGCTTACCTGCGGAGGCAATTCTGCGTTAGTGATAAAACCACTAAGCCGCATAATTAAATGAAATAAGTCAATATAATCCCTATTATCATTTCACTCGTTATTATTATTATTATTATTATACAAGTAAAGAGTAATTATCCCTCAGGTCATTCTGAGATTAGTAATTTGTCTCTCAGGTCATTTTAAGATTAGTAAAAGTCGACTCCTAGCTCATTCTGAGATTAGAAAATTGTCTCCCAGCTTATTCTGAATTAGGTGGTCCCCCAATTCATTTTGAGGTTAGTCATGGTCTCTCAGTTCATTCTGAGATTAGAAAATTGTCTCCCAGCTCATTCTGAGATTAGGTAGTCCCCCAATTCATTTTGAGGTTAGTCATGGTCTCCCAGTTCATTCTAAGATTATAAATTATCTCCCAGCTCATTCTGAGATTAGGTGGTCTCCCAATTCATTTTGAGATTAGTCACGGTCTCCCAGTTCATTCTGAGATTAGAAATTGTCTCCCAGCTCATTCTGAGATTAGGTGGTCTCCCAATTTATTTTGAGATTAGTCATGGTGTCCCAGTCGTTATGAGAATAGAAATTGTCTCCCAGCTCATTCTAATATTAAAAATGTCTCCTAGCTCATTCTGAGATTAGGTGGTCTCCCAATTCATTTTGAGATTAGTCATGGTCTCCCAGTTCATTTTGAGATTAAAAATCGTCTCCCAGCTCATTATGAGATTAGTGTCGACAAAGGCTACCAATTTGGAAAAATAGAACATTTCATATAGTTATACCAATTTGGGAAAATACAACATTTTATATAATTATACCAGTTTGGGTAAATACAATATTTCAATTAATTATACGGACAATACAACATTTCAATTAATTATAAGCACACACATAGTAACACACATAATAATTTTAAAGGTGCAGCCCTGTGTCGGACTGAGTCAATTCCTTGACCCCGATTGCGTTACAGCGCATGGTGGTCGAATCTTGGCTCAGGTCGACTAGGGCTGCCAACAAGGGAAAGTACAACATTTTAAATGATTATACGGACCTGGATATTTCGAACTCGCAGCTACGACCAATGATCCTAATCTAAACGAGAACATAAAATTATACATAAGTATAATTTTATTCGAGTAGAAATTATATTAAATATAAACGAGAACATGCAACTAAATGTCTAATATATATATATCATTATTAAAATTTTGACAACATATCATGTAATAATTCAAAAATATTAAATATTAAGTTCTCAACAAATCTAGTGAGATAATTAATTATTCATGTGATATAGTCATTTAAGTCCTACTTTACATTTTAAATTAATTATCTAAATCAGAATTAATACTTAACAGTTGATAAAATAATTATTACTAATAAACAAATATTTAATTTTCCTTTGCGGTGATAATTACTTAACCACTGATCTTGATGATTTAGTTAACGGTTATAATTTTTAATCGCTACTATTATTTACAGCAATTTAATTAATTAAATTATTCAATCAAATTATTTAAAATAATTTGTATTATTTTAATTCATAAATATTATTAATACAATTATTTTAATTTATTCGACTCTATAAAGTTTCGAACTTTATTTATTTTCATTATTTTATTTAGGTTCGACGCGAGTGATTTCTACCCGACTATAGTTTAATAACCTATTTTCTACATTAATGACTCGTTATTAAAATAATCACTTTATTTACCTAATATTAAATTTAATATGGTAAAGGTAAAATCTTTATTATATTAATTACTTATAACTTTCCGATTTAAATTAATTACTTGTTGTGCCAATTAATTATAAACTGTTTATCATTACGTGTTTTTTTATTACTTGTGGCGATTTCGTACAATAATTAATTAGTTTAGTAACTTTAATCCATAACCCATTAAAATAATTATTTTAAAGATTTAGTACGTGTTCGTACTATTCTTAACTCGAGTGAGTATCGAGTCAGGTGTTATTTACGAGTTGGTATTATTATTTAACTTGAGTTGTGTCGAGTCAAGCATTATTTACAAGTTTGCCACCCAAGGTAATTTTTTCCCTTCTTCTTCTCCGACATGCTCTGTTCCCGACTCCAGGCGCCCTCCAGTTGCCGCTGCCGCCGCTGACCACCTCCGGCAGCCCTCCATCGTCGCCATCCAGCTCTGCCGTGCCGTTTCAGTGTCACCCCGGCCAACTCCGGCCGCCTTCCAGCCGCGGCGATGCCTGCATCGCCTGCCTAGCGGTGCACTCGCGTCACCGATTCCACCGCCGGCGAGCATCGCCGCCTCACTTGGGTAGTCACCTCGACACCCTCGACCTCCTATCGACCTTCCCGGGCCAGATTGCAACCCGTCGCCACCCAGGATGGCCAGACTTCTTCGCCCACCACCGCGCCTCTGTTTTTGCCGCCGTCCTCTATTTTTGGCCATTTACCACCCCCGGCCGGCATCCACACACATGAGATCAACCCTACACTGATCGACGAAGAGAGTAGGATCATCTCCCGATGTCAGAATGGCCGTCGCCACTGATTCCTGGCGAGGCTTGCCCGTGCTTGCCCATCTTGCCGAAACAAGGAACTCGTCGGCAAATTTTAGTTTCTTTCTTGTTGATTTTAAACGTTAATCCTCACGATTATAAAGCTTATTATCAAATTAAAATATGCATGCAAGAAAATTACGAAAAGGTAGATAGGAAGAGTACCTAAGCAAGGAAGAAGACACGCCAGTAAAGAAGAGGAGAAGAAAATGTGAATGAACGCTAAGGTGGAGGACGTCCTTCATAAAATAAAATGAAATGACGGCTAGGGTATGTGAAAACACATATATTTCATTTAACTGGGTAACTAGGTAAATAATGAAATATAATAATTAACCGGGTAGGATTTATTGGGTATTGGATATAACACATTCGGTCCTTTCTGAACCGCATTCGTGTCTTTTTTTTCATGATCTTTACAATCTCCCCAATTTGAAAATATTTTGTCCCCGAAATATCATAACAGGCAACAGAACAATTATGATTAACTTTATTTATTTCTTCGGGATCAGTTCATGCCGCTACAATTATAAAACTCTTATGCCACAAACAGGCTAGGGTATTTCCTTGCCATTTCTTGTTCAGTCTCCCATGTAGCTTCTTTTGACCACTAATTTTTCCACAATACTTTTACCAAAGGAATTTCCTTGTTCCTGAGTGTCTTTATTTCTCTTGCCAGGATGCGGATCGGCTTTTCCTCATAGGTTAAATTTGATTGTAGCTCTAACTCTTCAAAATTTGTGATGATATGATCCTCATCCACATACTTCTTTAGCATTGACACATGGAAAACATTGTGTACTCCAGGTAGGCTTGGTGGCAATGCTAATCTATATGCACAATTCCCAACTCGATCCAGGATTGGAAACGGTCCTATGAATCTTGGCTTCAACTTCCCTAATGTTTTAAATCTGATCACCCCCTTCATAGGAGATGTCTTTAAGTACACAAACTCCCCAACTTGGAACTCTAGGTCCTTCCTTCAAGTATCAGCATAACTCTTTTGTCGATCCTGAGTTGCCTTAAGTCTTTGCAGAATGAGTTTCACCTTTTCAGTTGCTTCCCTCACCATCTCTGGCCCTACTATAACTGCTTCGGTAGACTCCAGCCAGCATGATGGAGATCTACAAGGCCTACCATTTTTAGTTTCTTTCTTGTTGATTTTAAACTTTAATCCTCACGATTATAAAGCTTATTATCAAATTAAAATATACATGCAAGAAAATTACGAAAAGGTGAGATAGGAAGAGTACCTAAGCAAGGAAGAAGACACGCCAGTAAAGAAGAGGAGAAGAAAATGTGAATGAAGGCTAGGGTGGAGGACGTCCTTCCCGAACCACGTTCGCGTCCTTACAGTCTTAACACAAAAGAAATAGCAAGAAGCCTGATTTTCTTTCTTTTGTTGTTGCTTATGAGAACCATTACCAACTTCCTTCGCTCTCTTTCTTTTCTTATTTTTGTCCTGATAAGTACTAGCCAAGTGAGCACTTTCAGCCTGTTCTTACTTCAACCTTTCTTCCTCTTGGACACCATAATAAATAAGCTCATTAATAGTTCATTTGTCCATTTAACAGTTGTAATTGACCTTGATTTGACTAAATTGTGTTGGAAGAGAAATTACAACTAAATGCACGAGCAAATCCTCAGATAGCTCTAACTTTAGTGCTTTTAATTTTGAAGCAATATTTGATATCTTTAAGATCCATGTAGCCGAGAATGATCATCATGATCTCTTTCCAATCCTTAAATTATCTTTAGGCATTGGAAATGAATTGACATTGGAAGAAATCATAGAAGTAGATTGATTAACTGAAAATAAAAAAATAACATGCACATAATAAGATTAATAATTCAATCAATGGTAATCCCATCAAAAGATACCTAACACAATATTAATATTTAATCTTTGGACAGAAATATTAATTTGTAAGTGATACTCTTTCTACAGTAATCAAATATAGACAATAAAGTCGGTCAAAGAATAAACCTTCATTTGGGCCGATCTATTATTTAGATAGAATCTTGATATTTATCCCATATTTATTACCACAAATAAATATATAATTTTGTCAAATATTAACCTTCCTTTAGGCCGATTAATATTCAAATGAATCATATACCCATAACAGTTTTAATATTTTAAAATAAATTTATTTCTACAAAAGAGGCTAATTTAGTAGTATATTGTAGGAATTAATAAATTTTAAAATATTAATTATAATTAAACTATAATTTAAATTTAATAATCCCAAATATAAATAACATAAAACTGAAAAAGGTTATAAAAGTACCTTTATTTAAAAATTTCTGAAATTATAAACTTTTTCCTTTTATAATTTTATTTTCCTTATTTGATATTTTACCAAAAGAGGATCTTGATGTGGGAATAAATATCTCATATACTATTTCTTGTATTTTCTTTATCCACTGACAGTGCCAAATTTGGGTTTACTCCTAATGGGTTGAAGGCATAAGCAGTATAAATGGGTTGCCCTAAAGTTGGTTGATTAATCATCATGCCTGAATCATTAGATCTAGATGTGATATGGAACTAGACAAATTTTATTTTGGGATCTATCTTTTTCTGAATCTTGAGCATCTAAATTGCATGTCAAAGTTGTGTAATCCAAAATTAAACATAAATCAAATTAATATTTAATGATTTAATATGAAGATGCTTTGATACCACTTGTTGTATAAACTTTAACTTAACCAAATGGACAAAGTTGTTGTATATTTATCTTAACCAAATTATACAAAAAAACATCACAATAAATCCTTATTTGATAATGGAAGCGTACCTGAATCCATAAATGCCAAACAATTATTTAATTCTTTAGGTTTTGATCTTCCAAATTCAGCACCTGTTTTCCAAAACCAGAGTTTTTAGATGATGGGATGCCAGAAACAAAAACTACAGGGTGAATTTGGGGACCATAACTGTATTTATCCTTGTAACTGTATTTATCTTTATTTTTCACAATTCCAATTTAACCCATCATAAATTAGAGATTATGAAAACGGTATCTACACATATTTATCCATACTTATCTTAAATATATGATATCTACATATATTTATCTTAAATATTAATGGCTAATTAATCTTAACTTTAGTAGATCAATTTAGTTTAGGCCCAAATCTTAATAATAACATACAATTATATACATGTATATGTACGTCCAAAATCCAACATAACCTTGTTAAAAAAAATAGCCCCTTAAAAAATCTCATTGTTGTGAATTTTGTGAATGTCAGAAATAACAAAAACAGCCACGCCTTTTTTTGGTAATTATGTTAGTGTTGGCATTGGGAGTCAAGGGTGAGCCTTCCTTCCCTTCCCGATAGAAAATTGACACCAATGCACATCGCTTATCATCAAAGATAACTTCCTCGTCATCCTCACTGCCTTTCTTGCCCTGGCCCGGAATGCAGTTGTGGATGCTACCAATCTGTCCTTGCTTTGTTGCCTCCATTTCTTTGGCAACATTCTTGGCAATATTTTTTTCATTTTTACTTCGATCAAAAAATAACCAACAACAATAAATTTTAGGTAGGATAGGAATAGTGGGTTTCAATTACAAGCTTATGGAAGAAGACAGATTTATCTTGTTCTCAGTCGTAGTCTTATATTGAGATTAGGATTGAGTGGTGAATATTATATAAGATGGGTTGTAAGCCTCTTGAAATGACTAGTCATTTAAAGATATACCCAAAACCTATAATATGTGGTATTAGAGGCACTCTATGTCTATGCTAATCGTCTTCGGGAGGTAGTGACCTAAGAAAGGGTTATTTAGGAGTGGGTCCTTGGGAAATGTTTGCAAGACGAGACTGAAAGCTACCTACAGTGGGAGCCACATTGAGTGGGTGCCATTGAATAAGCATCACTATTGACACAATTTCTTTCTTTTTACCCTTCAATAAAAAAAGTAACCAACAAAAATAGATTTTAGGTAGGATACGAACAACAGGTTTCTATTACAAACCTATAGTATAAGACATAGGTTCATAGCATTTCGGTCTTAGTCCTATGATAGAATTGAAATTGGGTGACAAGTACTATATGAAATGGGTTGTATGTCTCTTAAAATCACTTGTCATTTTGAGATGTACTCAAGATTCATAATATGTTGTATCCGAGCTTGCCCATATCTCCACTTGTCACCTTCGAGAGGTAGCGCCCTAGGAAAATACTACCTAGGAGAGGGCTACATGTAGCCTGTAAAAAGCATACAAGATTGAAGTAAAAGCTATATAGAGTGGGAGCCACATAGAGTGAGCACCATGGACGGTGAGGTAGAGTGTGGTAGAATGTTACATAGTTATATGAGTTTATAGTGTTCCCAATCTTAGTTTCAAATTAGGATTGGGATTAGGTGGTGAGTACTTTATATGATGGACTGCTAGTTTTTAAAATAGCTAGTCATTTTGAAATATACCCAAAACTCATAACATGTGAGTGGAACTACCTAGACTGGGCACTAGGGATGGTGAGGTAGAACATGGTGGAATATTAAAAGCCTATGCTGTAGGATATAGGTTTATAATATTCATAGTCTTAGTTTCGCATTAGGATTGGAATTGAGATTGGGTGGTGAGTAAGAAATGAGATGGGTTCTAAGTTATTGAAAATAACTAGTCATTTCGAGATGTATCTAAGACTCATAATTTGTGGTATTAGAGTAAGAAATGAGATGGGTTGTAAGTTATTGAAAATGGCTAGTCATTTCGAGATGTATCTAAGACCCATAATTTGTGGTATCAGATCTTACATGAAAATACTTAATAACACGACAATCAATTTATATAAACTTCTAGACCGAGCACACGTAAAGGAGCCGTAGACAGTCAAATAAAATCCAATCTACGAAATAGCCAGCCTATGTCTGTACTTCTAACCTTGGGAGTAATGACCAAGTAAAGGGCTACCTAGGAGAGGCTTGCTTGGGGTTTGAAAAAAGTCTATATAACCAAAGTGACAATTACCTAGAATGGGAAGCATATTGAGTGGGCATTGGGGATAGTGCGGTGGAGCACAATGAAATATTACAAACCTATAGTATGGTTATGGGTTTGTAGTATTCCCGATCTTAGTCTCACATTAGGATTTGGATTGGGTGGTGATTGGTGAGTATTAAAATAAGGGTTTTAAGTTCATTAAAGTGACTTGTCATTTTGAAATGTACCCAAGAATTATAATAGTTTGCAAGGGAAGGAGTCAAGTAGGAAAGCTTGGGAGTTGAGAGGGATGTAGTCTAGATCGGGTCAAAGGGTAATGAAGTGTTTGAAGGGGAGAAGACACTGCTGTATCAGAAAATCCCCAAGCCAAGTAGAGTTACAAGAGGTTTAATTTATTTTTATCTTCGATGTGTTAGAAAATTTAGTTAAGAGTTCTGATTAGTGATGTATTTTTATATTGCAGATAAAATTTAATTAGAATAATGATTGGTGACTTTGATTTCCCGATGGATTATAAGGGTTTTCAATCTCACACCCTTTTGTGTATGTGTCAGTTGTGTAAAAACACACACACACACACACACACTACATATAGGGTGAAGTGTTAGTCATCTCGGGGCAGAAAAATTTTGTTGCCCCAAGCTTGATTTGGACCGTCTGATTGCAAGGGCAACCCAAATTTCTTGTTTTTTTTAAAAAAACTAAACTCCTTTAATGACGCTGGCAGCCACCATGTTTGAATAATTTCAATATCATGTAAGTATATGTGGTCAAAACAAGTAATATAATGATACATTTAAGTATAGTCCAACATGAAGATGAATTTCCTATAATTAATTAAAGTAAATAAAATTAAAAGCAAAACAAAAATAATCGACTTAACTAAATTTAAATAATTCTTTAAATAAAAGAAGAAGTTCAAAATCTTGTTCTAGAGTAAAATTTCCCTTAAGATAAATTTAATCATTACCATATCATAATCTTATCTTTTATTCCCTTGGATCATCGATCTAGGATAATTATATGACATGTTGGCTCTCACCCCTTTATGCATCTATTATTTTGCCTCAATTTCTATCTCCCGGTGATAATTGATTAATCAACAAAACAATGCATTAAGGTTTGCCTTACAATCATATACAGTATTCTATATCTCCCGACCAAAATGACAAACAAGTCAAAAGACTTGTCATACGATGAATTATCAATGACTAATCTAATTAATTTCTCCCAAAATCTAATTAAATCTCATGATCTAAGACATATGTAATCAATCTATTCTTAATATTAAAAACATAATAATTCAAATAATCCGATTAAATAAAAGAGTAAGAGGCTGATATAAATCAAATTAAACCATGTTAAATTTCATTCTTCTCTAGAACGAAAGAAATGATTACTCCATAATAAAAATAGAAAACAACATAAAGAACAAACTAGTTTTTATTATTAAAAGAAAAGGAATTGCAAAAACTAAACTATTTCTTCCACTAAATTCTAAAGCCAAGAGATGAGATATCCCAAACAACAAATGACCAGCCTATTATATACAAAATGAGATGGCGATAAGATACATGAATTGAAGGAAGTTTTTTACAAATCAATGTATTCAAATTGATTATGATGTCTATTCAAATTTCCAACTCTTCGATATACTCAAATGCAGCCAAAGCAATTTACATTGGCTAAGGGGGATTGAGGGGGAGCACTGCTCCACCTCCCCCACCACAGACGCCCCTCCTCCCCGCTCCCCCTCAATGCTGCCATCTTGTTGTAGCCACGGCAGAACGGAGGCATCTGTGGTGGGGTTGAGGGAGGCGGGGGGGGGTGGGGTAGCTCGACGACTTTTTTTGTTTAAACAATTTATCTGGGCCGTCCTTGTAATTAGACTACCCAGATCAAAGCTCATGGCACTAAATTTTTTTCTGCCACGAGCTCACCGTAGCGCCCCCTCATATATATATATATATACATATATATATATATATTGTTGATAGTGGTTATGTTGTTTGCTAGCTCTGATTATGTTCTTTTATTTTTTGTTGATCAATACTATAATCTTTATAAATAATAATGGCAGACTTGTGACGCATTGTTTTGATGAATAAGTTAGAAACTAGAGAAAATTTGTAATTTGTTGAACTGATGGCGTCTACAGAATTAGGATAAAAAATAGGGCAAGCGACCATCTCTTCCAGCTATTGTCATTTTTTCCTTATTTTTATCATGTTTACATATCACTTCATTCCAAAGCATTTTTAATGTAATTTTTCCCAAACAAATTTAGTATTAGAACTTTGGTGCTTCTCTGTCACACAGCATTGAACCCCGACAAAAATCTTTTTTATTCCAAAAATCTAAAAGAACAGTGCCTTATTTTGAAGGTTTATAAAAATCCTTATTCCAATGTTTGATAGAAATATAAAAAAATAAAATTCTTAGAGTATGCAAATAAAGGTTTTTTATATCATAAAATTTATAGGAGATGGCAAAAGACAATTATAAAAGGCCACAAAGTAATAAAGTCCTATCTACAAAAATTGAGAGAAAGAAAAAGATTACAAAATGAATAAGAAGAAAAATGTAAAAGCCCTTTTTTTCATTCAACAAGGAGTAAATAAGTTTGTTTTTTCAAGTATTGTAGGACTTACAAAATTAACAATGCTTGAAAATTTTTGAAGAATATATTTAAAGGCAATAGCATGATATATTGACAAAACTTCAAATTTTTAGGCTGATTTAGATAATATTTGTATGAAAGAAAATGAAAATGTGAAAGATTATTAACTCATAAAATATATTGCTATTGTGAATAAAAATAGGCAATACGAAGATGGAATTTCAAATATAAGAGTTATTGAAAAATATGTAAGAAAGTACTGGTTAACGGCATCGCAGCCGGCAACAAAGTCCGACGTGCAGGCCGACAGCTCATTTTGTGTACCAGCTTGACCGGTGCACTGGAACAACTAATACCCGCGAACAAATCGTAAACGTGGATGTTGGGGATGATGTCGGATTCGCCCACGCCCGACGAGAGTACGGCCAGCTCCGGCCAACTAGTAGGAGACCCGCCATTCGGTGATGGTGGTGATGGTTGGGAGGTGGCATCATTGACCAGACGTCGGATTGAACAGGGCAGTGAATCCCCTGTTGTTATTGTCGTTGTTGGATACTTTGACGAGAAAAAAGGTGAGCAGTGGTTGGGTGACACCGGCTTGGCGGTTGGCAAGGTCTAGGGAGTGGAGTTCTTGCCTCCAACGGGAGTAGACGTAGGTTAAGCGGACGAGGTGCTCGTAGTTTACGCGGCAATTGGCTGCTCTATCATCAAGGACCCTGGGAATGAGATGTTGCTGGATTGCTGATCAACTAAAAATTACGAACTCAAATGACGAATGAAGAAGAAAAATGAGGGGATGAAGAATTTTGGACTTGGCGAGGGAGTGCATGACGAAATTTTAATTAAATCAATTAGCACCCTTATTGCATTAAAGGGCGGGTTTGTCTTTGTTTTTGTGTTTTTTTAGCACTAGTATCCCTATAGGCCTACTAATACTTGTTTATTTTAAGATTTTTATTACTATTTTATTCATTATGAGTAAAACTTTGAAGCATAAATCTACCCAAATCAGGAAACATGAAAAATTATTGAATTTTACTTATAAATTTATAATTATATTACTCAAATTAAAGTTTATTATTTAATAATAAATGATCAATTTAGGATTTCTTCATAATTTAGAATTTTTATTTATTTATTTCTTTATTGTTGTTTATTATTGTTAGGAAAACTTTTAATTCTATTAGAATTAAAAATCTTTCAAAAATGATAAATTCCACGTAGTAGAATAATACACACCATGGACCCCAGACGCGGTTACTAAAGACCCATTTTCCGGTCGCTAAATATATTAATGACCAGATTCGTGACCAGAAAATCTAGTCATGAAAGATAGGGTTGCTGATGAAATTAGCGACCGGAAAGCTTTTCGGTTGCTAATTTAGAAACCAGAAATAACGGTCTCATTTTGGTTGCATGTTTTGCAATTGTAAAGACGGTTGCAAATGTGGTAGTAAAATATTTGAATTGGCTTTTGATCACGAACATGGTAGTAATTTGCATGATAAATTGGTTTTACGTGGTCACAAATGTTTGCAACTGCAGTTTTTGTAAAACCC
>JAURVB010009709.1:0-14151 GCA_033002965.1 Piper betle | reverse complement strand
ATATGTTTGATGGCTGTAATCTTTGGTTGAAGTAATGAATAGAGTATTGAGAGAGAGAAATTGTGTAATCTTAATAGTATAAGTTAGGTGAGTAATCTTCTTATACATCTCTATATGTTTGACGGCTGTAATCTTTGGTTGAAGTAATGAATTGCTCGTTGTTGTCCTGTAGTTTTTAACTCTCGAGAAAGGAGGGTTTTCCACGTTAAATCTCTATTTTTTGGTTTTATTTTATTTTATTTCTCAAGCATTATTTTTCCATATCTTGTATTCGTTGTTGTTGATCTCTAACTTTGAGGATTTTTCTCAACACATAGCTCCCAGAGCCGAGCAAGTTGAACAGGTAAAAGCCAGAGGTCGCTTTATGAAGATAGGAATGAAACTTGCACATATTGGTCAAAATTGGGTAGGGGTGCCACTCTGGCATTTGCCCTGCATCGTCTCTTGTAATAAAGAGCAGCCATGCCTAACATTAGTAGACATAAAAAGTCAGAGGCCGGCGGAATTATAACTAATTTCTTTTCTTTTTTTAATGATTGGAGAGATGGACAACCGGATATCCACATAAATCATCGTTGTTCGATAAGTCAAACCAAAGTATGCCCAGGGAAGCAATCAACCACTGGGGAATCGTCCCATGTAAGCAGTTGAAACTGAAATCTAGGTGAAAGGATGCACCGAGCAGTCTCTAGTTATAGTCTGGAATTTCTTCTTAAAGTTGATTGTGAGAAAGATCCAAATGTTCATGGAAGGCTGCTCGAATAGGGCTGAAGGCATTGAACCATTTAGAAAATTAGCATGGACATTCAGATAATCCATGCGCTTACTTTCCCCGATTTTTCTCGGTATAGGTCCAAAAATTATGTTGTTGCCAAGATCCAAATTACCTAACTTATTATTATTGTCACAAATGGTGTTCGGAATCTCTCTACCAACCTGATTGCTGGAAAGATCCAAGGCTTCAAGGATAGGCAGCTTGAATTGTCAAGAAAGCATTGAGCCGTTCAGAAAATTAGAATATATACTCACATACTCCATTTGCTTACAATTACCAATTTCTCTCAGTATAAGTCCAAAAATAATGTTGTTGCTCAAATCCAAAACACGTAACTTACTATTATTGGCACAAATGGTGCTCGGAATCTGTCCACCAAGACGATTGCCGGAGAGATCCAAGTATCCAAGGATAGGTAGCTCGAATCAAAGGAAGGTATTGAACTGTTTAGATTATTAGAACAGATATTCAGATACTCCATGCGCTAGCAATTACCGATTTCTCTCGGTATAGGTCCAAAATGATGTTGTCGCTAAAATCCAAAATACGTAAATTACTATTATTGGAACAAATGGTGTTGGGGATGTCTCCACCAAGCTTGTTGCGGGAAAGATTCAAGTATTCAAGGATAGGCAGCTCGAGCAGTGAGAAATGTATTGAATCACTTAGAAAATTAGCATAAATATTTGGATACTCCATGCGTATACATTTATCAATTTCTCTCGGTATAGGTCCAGAAATGATGTTGCTAACATCAATAAAACAAAACTTACTATTATTGGCACAAATGGTGTTTGGAATCTTGCTACCTTCCACCCAAGTTACTGCGCCGTCTTCCTTCTGGATTGGTTTATGGATTGGGATCTGTATTGTCAACAGTAATACACCACCTTCCTCCGAAGTCACATAGATCTACTTCTTATCACTCTGATGATAATAGGTCCAATGTTGACATGATGAGCCACACTCTTCAACCTGACAAATCTTTACTTCACTGGCTCGAGAATTTAGAGACCTGAGAGTAGGGTAGACAGGTAGAGATCACGATGATGAGGGAGGAGATGATAACCGAGGTTGAGGCCTGAGATAGCCAACTTATTCGGCTTCTTGACAAGAGAGACAAGGGATTGAGGGAGGAGGCTTAGACTGCTGCTTTGGATGGTCTGATGCTTCATCATATGATGACCATATGTACTGATCAAGCGTCATGGCCCCGGTGATTATGCCCCTTCGTGATCCTCTCGCCCCTCCCTTCATATAGATATAGGGTTTCCTTTGTATTAGACGTTGGATTTATATTTCATAAATGAAATTAAATATTTTATTGTATTTTAGATTTAACTTCTATTCTACATTTATATATATATTTTTTCATCATATTTATTTATTTTTATATTTTTTTATTATTAAATAGGTAATTAAACAAAAAATAACAATTATTTTAAATACTTTTAGGTCATTTTGCAACCGGATTGCAATTGATTTGCGACCAGCACCGGGTTGCAAATATTTACCAACCAGAAAGATACCACTCAGGAACCAAAGTATAAATCAAATTTACGACCTGAAACCCAATTACAAATAATTTGTAACCAGCTTTGTGACCACTATCTTGGTGGCTAGCATAGAAACCGAACTAAAACAGGCACGTCCAATCGCTACTTTTGAGACCAAATTTCTTTCCAGCTGCAAACTTTATCAGCAATTTTATGTTCAATGATTGGATTTGGTGATCACAAATTTTTTCAACTACTGGGTTTATGGTCTTCAACGAATGGATTTCCTGTCACTAAAGACTAATTTTCTTCTTGTGTCAATCAAATTGAAGGATAGATTCAACTTCTCCATGGGGGGCAACTCGAATAGTGAAGAAGGTATTGAACCTCTCAAATTATTGAAAGCTGAGATCCAGAGCTTGAGACGATTACATCTAGCCAGATTACGACGATGATCCAATCCTGAAAATCAATTCCTACCAAAAATCAAGGTTTTTGAACGCATATTCGAGGGAAATCTTCGTTGAAAGTCATTATATTATGGATACAAACTCAAGAGTTTAGTCATACCCGGAGTCCCGTAGCATCGAGGAAACCACTAAATTGGTTCAAACTCATATCCAAATGTATTAGTTCAGTGAACTCTTGGATTTCAAATATTGGCCAATGGTCCTCCATGATGTTCACAGGAAGATATAAACTCTTCAGTTTGTTGCCTATCGTTATTTGGAAATTTATTGATGTAATTGTGTGAGAGATCCAAAGTTGAAAGGCTTCTGCCAGGTTGTAGAAAAGTGCTCTCCACTTCTTCGAAGAAATTAAACGACAAGTTGACAATTGAAAGCTGCATGGGAAAGACGAGCTGGTATTGGAGGTCGAAATGCTTTTATAGAATTTGTTGTCGGAGAAGCTACTGTTGCGCAAGTGTTGGACAGGCATGATAGGTCGCCAAAGTAAAGCCTGACAAGGATCCAGTAACCGTCAAGCTCCAAGGCGACGACATTGCCACGACGGGAGCAGACAACGCCATACCAGGAGCAAACATCTGACATGCTTCGTCCCCAGTTCTTCGTGCAATTACGATAAATATCATCTTTTATTGATGAGTTTTTGAAGGAAGGTAGTGCATCGACCTGGCTAATAGTGGGTGGTGCATGATGGCCATCTGATCGCACAATGTATATAAAAAGCAAGAAAGAAGACAACGAAATGATAACAAAAGAAAGTTGATCTCTCGGAACTCCCATTTTGATTCAAGCTGCTAAATGCACTCTGTTTTGCCAATACACACTACAAATGCAACAACTTAAATAACTATAACTTGGAAAAAGAGAATAACTTAAATAATAAATAAAAAGGCAGAATTTTCATTTGAGTCTGACAAGATTAGCATTTTCATGCTAGAATTGTAAATTATGATGTATTTGTTTGTAGCAAAAATTAATATAAAATTTAGTAAAGTTGAAATCAAAATTATATAATTTACTTAACTAATATAACTAGGCAATATATATGTCTCTTCATGTGCAACCGATGTTAGAGATAGACTCTAATGATGTGATATACTATAATGATGTTTTAATGATGTGATATACTATAATGATGTGATATTTTAGAGACTGCTTTTGAACTTAAAGATAGATTCTAATTGAATGAGCATATAGTTACAATAATTTCATTTACTCCTTATTTTAATTTGTTGTATGTATTTAATTGGTTGAATACCTTATTTTTTATTAGAGCATGATTTTTAGCTCTCCTTTTATTAATAAGACCGGCAAAATATAACACTAAGTAGAATGTGGCTTGAAGATTAGAAATTTGAGAAGTACCAATTAGCTGCAAAGTTAAAAAGTGTTCATTCTTCCACATACATTAGTACAATTAACTACTTTCTTCTAATTACTATATGTCTGTGCAAAAAAATCAAAGTGATACATTGAGAACTTCTTTATATGACAATCTATAGCTTTAAGTATATCTATCTTAATGTCATAAATTATTCTATTCAAGATATTTCCAATTCTTTTATGTCCAGGTGGAATTAAATCTCTTCATCCAACAAAATATAATAGGCTCTTGCGAGTTAAAAACTGAATAGAATAATCAACCCTTTTACAATTATAAAAAGAAGGAAAATAATAATTCTATATCATATTTCGCTGAGAACCACTGTATATTCTAGATAATAGAATTCACCCCATAAAACTCATAATAAACACCATAAAATCCATTTCATATATCGTCGGAATTTAATATTAAAGAAGAAAGAAGAAGAAGAAGATAATAAGAAAAACTCTAGATTAGAGCTTTCATGGCTTTTCTGTTGCTTCTCTTCCTTTTCTTTAATCTCTCCACAACGTTGCTCTTTCTTCTCTAAAGCTTTCTCCTAAATCTCTCTCAGACACTCTCAGCAAAAGTCTGTAACAAAAGTCCCATATGTCTATTGAGGATGTATATTTATTAATCTCCATGTTGGTTTCCAAATTTTCCTCTGCATCCCGGGTTCCTTGTTTAGCAATGGTTGCGCCACCAACGCTCTTCTCTATCTTTCGTTATAAACCATGACCATTTAGTTCCGCTTTCTAGTCACTTCCCACTTGGCTCCACAGCTCACCAGAACAAAGTAACTCTTCAATAACGTCCTCTTAATTTCTGACATCACTTAGCCTTGCAATTAAGATAGGATAAACACAATTAAATTTCATATTTACAATGATTTCATGATTTTATTCAATCCTATTAAAAATCCCTAATACATACTAAAAATAAATTAAAAACCTAATCAAGGTGAATAAAACAATTTCAAATTAAATCAAAATGTTAACTCTACTAAAGATTTATAAATAATCCAACTCAATAAAATGATAAATTCTAATTATAAAAGATTTGCATATTCTAATTAAGTGTAATCGTAGTCAAGTTTGAATTCAAGTAGTTTTAATTTGATTTTTATATTTATTGTTGAATTTTATATATATATATATATATATATATATATGGAGAAAGGATTGCTGTAATTGAGCATAGCCATCTTGGCTGTGCTCAATTTTTTCAGCCGTTGGATTGAATCCAACGGCTGAAAAAAACCCAAGCACCATCTTCCCCCACCTGCTCCCGCTCTCGCTCCCGACGTTGCCGCGCCGATCGCCGCCAACACCATTGTTTTTGCCGGCGCCGCCTTGGGTCACCAGGGGCAGTCCAGGTTTGGGGAAGAATCGGGAAGCGGGGGGACGGGGCTAGGGATGGTCTCCCGGCGGTGACGGCGATTGCTGGCAGCGGCATTGCTGGCGGTGACCGAGGTTGCTTTCTCGTTCCTGAACGGCACCTCAAGTTGGACAGAGGTTGGCGACGACAAGGGAGCGGCGGTGATGTCGGCGGTTGGACGGAGGCCGGCAACTCTCCAAGAAACAGAGCAGAGAGGGGCGGCTAATAGGGTAAGGGAAAGAGAAAGAGGGGAAAGGAAGGGAAAGAGGGCGGCGTTGGTCGGCGGTGGTGCAGGTGACGGCGGCGGCGAGGTCGCCGGCGGTCGGGGTGGAGCAGCAAAAACAGAGGAGGGGGATGATCGTCGGTAGGGAGAAACAAGGGAGGCGGGGGCTCAATGGCAATTTCATAATTAAAACTTGACTCGGTCCCGACTTGAGTCAATATTATAAAAATTGATCTTGAAAAATAAAAAAAATATAGTAAAATATGATAAAATAAAATAATCGAGTTCTAATAGATTATTTTATTTTATGGTATTTTAATTTATTTTTTAATATTTTTTGGGATTTATTTCGTAATATTGACTCGAGTCGAGACCGAGTCAAGTTTTATTACAAAACTACCCCTCTCAAAAAATATGAATAAAATAGGATAAAATACCATAAAATAAAATAATCCATTATAATTCAATTATTTTATTTTATGATATTTTCCTGTATTTTTTTATATTTTCGGGATTTATTTTGTAATAAAAAATTGACTCACTCCCGACTCGAGTCTATATTACGAAATATATCCCAAAAATAATAATAAAATATAATAAAATGCCATAAAATAAAATAATCGAGTTCTAATGGATTATTTTATCTTATGATATTTTAATATTTTTTTCTTATTTTTGAGATTTATTTCGTAATATTGACACGAGGTGGGAAGGAAATGGGTAGGGGTAGTTTTGTAATAAAAACTTGATTCGATCCCGATTAGAGTCAATATTGCTAAATAAATCCCTAAAAATATTAAAAAAATTCAGGAAAATACCAGAAAATAAAATAATTGAATTCTAATGGATTATTTTATTTTATGGTATTTTACCCTATTTTTTCATATTTTTTAGAGGGTTAGTTTTGTAATAAAAACTTGAGTCGGTCTTGACTCGAGTCAATATTACGAAATAAATCCCAAAAAATATTTAAAAAATAGATTAAAATACCATAAAATAAAATAATCTATTAGAACTCGATTATTTTATTTTATCGTATTTTACTATATTTTTGTTATTTTTTGAGATCAATTTTTATAATATTGACTCAAGTCGGGACCGAGTCAAGTTTTAATTATGAAATTGCCATCGAGCCCCTCACCTCCCCCGTTTCTCCCTACCGACGATCATCCCCCCTCCTCTGTTTTTTCTGCTCCACCCCGACCGCCGGCGACCTCGCCGCCGCTGTCACCTACACCACTGCCGGCCAGCGCCGCCCCTCTTTCCCTTCCTTTCCCCTCTTTCTCTTTCCCTTACCCTATTAGCCGCCCCTCTCTGCTCTATTTCTTGGAGAGTTGCCGGCCTCCGTCCAACCGCCGACATCACCGCCGCTCCTTTGTCGTCGCCAACCTCCGTCCAACTTGAGGTGCCGTTCGGGAACGAGAAAGCAGCCACCTTTTATAGCAGCCACGAGAAAGCAACCTCGGTCGCCGCCGGCAATCGTCGTCACCACCGGGCGACCATCCCTAGCCCCCCCTTTCCCGATTCTTCCCCAAGCTTGGACTGCCCCGGGTGACCCAAGGCGGCGCCGGCAAAAATAGTGGTGTTGGCGGCGATAGGCGCGGCAATGTCAGGAGCGGGAGCAGAGGGAAGATGGTACTTAGGTTTTTTCAGCCGTTAGATTCAATCCAACAGCTGAAAGAAAAATTGAGCACAGCCAAGATGGCTATGATGGTTGTGCTCAATTACAGCAATCTTATCTCTCTCTCTCTCTCTCTCTCTCTCTCTCTCTATATATATCTATATATATATATATATATATATATATATATATATATTATATGTGTGTGTGTGGGTGTGTGTTGTGTTGCACAACAGAGAAATACTATTATGTTTCCTACATGATATTTAGGTTTTAAGTATTATTATATTTTTGGGGAAAAAGTCTAAATAAACAAATAGTATAACCCTATTGAGTGAGAAAGTCAATTACAAATATGAAATTATCCATCACAAATTTAAATTGAATAATTAAATATTAATTTTGCTATATTTTTCCACTGTCAATACGAAATAGGAATTATATTTTTAAAAAAATCATTTAAATTATATATATTAATATTATAATTAGTGTATTTTAATCAAATAAATTACATAATAAACAACTTAATTAATTACTATTTAATTAGGATGATAATTTTCAAAATTTGCTAATTATTTAGGATGATCTAGCTTGTCTTCATCATTGTCATATAAGTGCTTGCTGCTCGTTGGAATAAAAAGAAAAACATGATGTTATGTTGTTTAGCCCTTAAAATTTGCCTTTTTTTAAATTTAATTATCACTTTTTGCCTTGAAATCTATAAGGTCCAAGTGCTAAGTCTCATAAAGCTTGCGCGTGTAGTGTGTATTAACACTAACCGCTACACATCTATATATGAGATGAGTGGTAACTAATATAAAAATATAGGTTCTTATGTTTTTTAAAGTGGCTAATCATTTTAAAAATATAGGTTCTTATTTTTACATGGTATTAGAGTCAATCCACCTATAAATTTCCTATGTGTCACGTTTTATTACACTCGCATGTTTATTAATTATGGTGCGGACATAATTTGCATGTCCCACCTATAGGGTCTACGTGCTAAGTCTCAAATAGCACGCATGGGTAGGGTGTGTTGATACTAATTGTCTCACATCTCCATGTGAGATAAATGGTAACTAATATAAATGTCAATTCCCAGTTTCCCTAAAGTGTCTAATCATTTTAGAGTGAAGCTCATTGACCAATTATTATATATTCATAGTCAACACTAATGTCTCGTATCTCTATATACGAGATTAATGGTAACTAATATAAATATGGGTTCATAAGGTCTATAAAATGACCGTGAAGTTCATTGACCCATTTCCAGTCTTATCTTCCTAACAATCTTTCAATCAATTTTTCTACTTACTAGTCCTCCAATCTATTTTTCAGGAATCTGGTAGGGGACCATTCACTTCCTCAAGTCTATATATACCATCCAAAAACAAATAATCAAATGGGACATTGCAGACTCAATATGTAATCGTTCCTTGGTAGGGAACCAAGCTTGAAGGGTCTACCAATTGCACCAATAACAGAGAAATTAAAAAAACGCGAAGAAGCTGCTATCAATACACAAAGAGTTATACATACATGTATGAAAGAAAAAGTGCAAGGAAATTGAAGTTTGACTTGATAAATATTGCATGGCGGATATAAAGAACTAATTAAGTAATCTTATAAGTCAGGTTGCTCGTGCCCAGCCTTTGTTAGAAATTAAACCTTATATGTACGTACAATACAGAGGCACACTATAGTACTTATATATCATCTGGGACTCAAGTTTTTTGATGTTTGTTAGTTCCCCACCATGTGCGCAACTCAACGGGGAGTTCAGAAGAAAGAGCATGCACTGTCGATATATAATATATTTGTTAAAATTAATTTAGTGTTGAGAGGGGAGCTCTAGCTCGATAGCGTCAACTCCAAGAGGCCATAAATGGTAGGGAGCGCTTGTTTGTTTCGTCAGTCATTGAGAAATCCTGTTTACTCTATATCTCACACGCTAGGATTGACATACATATGATAATCATGCTATAAGATTGTATATGACCATGGCCAAGCTTTCAAAATTATCCAATTAATAAAAAGGAAATTAAAAAGGACCATCTAAATAAATAAATATATATATATGATCATAACTTGGTTTTAGATTAATAATGCGATAATCATGTCCAGAGAGACTCTCTCTTGAAATTATTGTCTTGCATTACATTGCTAGAAGAGGCCATGTTCATGTACTGTGGAAGATTGTTGAAGTTGGCAGACATCATGACAGCTTTCTCATCCAGAACCATCTGGTTGTTTGTGGGCAAGGGAGGCTCTTGGTGCATCTGAATGCAAAGTATCTCAGCTTGGGCCACAGCTAGCTGCATTTGCAACTGGGAAACTTGGTTTTGCAGATAAGATATTGCACTAACGCACCCATAAACTGGGTCTCTAAGCCTTGCATTTGCTTCATAGACAAGGCTGCTCGCTGCATCCGCCCTTTGATGGATAGGAAGTTCCTGGAAGATTGAAATCATTGTTATACAAAGAACGAGGGATTTCAAAGATTTAATCTAGATACTAGTTAAAAAGAAATGGGCTAGTGAGATTGAAACCTGTAACATTTTGCTCACGTTGCTAGCCCCAAAAACTTTGTGAACCATTGCAAACTTGTGAGGGTCATCGGGTGGGAAGTAAGGGGCTAAGATGCATTCTTTGGTACACCGGCGCCTTAGCAATTTGCATGATGCACAAGGTGAGTTCCCTCCCATATTGGAATTAGCTAGGCTTGATCGGAAACTAAAGAAAGAGATAAAAAAATTTGGGCAGAGAAAGAGTGAGTGAGAGAGACAAGAAGAATCGAGAAGTTTGCTGGGAAGAAAGTGAAAAGTAGGATGACAAGAGGACAAGGTGGTCGAGCCTTATTTATATAGGTGAGTGTGGCCTATATTAAACATCTTACTTCATCGAAGATCTGTGCATTGTCTGCACTAGCATGACTAGTACAATGTTTATATATTGCCAAGCTTCCTAGCTACATGTGCCAAAACTTGAAGCTTGATTTGTAGGTACAGTCTAATTTATTAACTTGAATACTACTTTCATTCATTAATTGACCGGCAGCTAAGTTGATTATGAACCATCTTCTTCTTATTTTGATTAGAAGACATATCGAAGAGCATTCCAGAAATCAAGTTGGCATGATTTTGATATAGAAATGGAGCAAACATTCACGTTGAACCTATCTCCTACTCCCTTGGGTTAGGAGTTGTGTACCAAATTTAACCTTGTGCCTTAGCCTACTCTTTAATCATCTTCCCCATCTCCATCAATGGACTCCTAATTGAATTTATTTAACTAGAAATACTATTAACTAGTTATGAAGTTCATTAATGTTGCAATGTTTCTGTATCCTTCCTCTCACACTTGGAGTAGTACTCTGACCTAAATAATTTGCGTCAATTTACAAGTTCAACATATATAGCACTGTGCTCAGTACTGAACTTATTATAATAGATATCAACGCGGACTGTAAATATCTAAGTCAAGTATTAATTTACCTATTTTGAATTCTAGGAAAGAATTTCAGCACATGAAAACTCATCTATCTGAGATCAAGATGCTCACTAGGAGTCAACACAAATTCTTTAAGCAACAGACAGATAGGATGCTAGCAGCTCTTACATCTTGGAGTAATTACAAAGCAAAGATGATGAGACTTCCAAAAATAAGTGCCGAATATATTCATTCACATCGGCATTAAAGTGAATCACACACATACTTGTCTAAGAAATATCATTTGCAGAACATATATAAATGTTTTAAAATAGAGAAGCAAGAGTGGGAGAACTGAGAACTCACGGTATACTGAAACAATGGTGGTTAGAGACAAATTTAAACGAGATTCGACATCAGACTAGGGTCTAACGCAAATTGAATGCGACCCAATTTCTAGGAGGACAGATTGAAAACTCAAGTTGTAGTACCCAAGTCTTTTGGCAATAAATGCCCTCACATGTTTCTATTCCCTTCCATTTCCTCCTCCAAGGTGAAAACAGCATACTTATCCTGGTTTTCATGTTGCGTTTTCTTCACGAGCACTTAAAATGAGAAGGAGAGAGTGTAGCACAGTTTTTATATGTGTGTTTAAGTTTTCAAGTGCGTGGTTCCAGCCCTAAGGACAAGAAGGAGCAATAAACAAGATAAGAAACAGACATCTTTCCCTAACTTGGAAGGTAAAAAACATGAACAACTCCAATGCGCATTCAATGCAGGCTGGTGGCCAAGATTCGTATTGCCTCAAAGACACATAGACATGTTTAGTCCTCTCTTATCTTCTATATTACACTGTATAGAAGGAAGGTGGCATTGTTTGAAGGAGGTGTTAGCTTATTTGCTAATCTAATTGATAAATCTTTACACAGTTTGTTTTCAGAGAAGCTCATGATCATGGAGATAGTTTATCCAAGGGTAATTAATGATTGAAACGAGTGTACGTGGATCATACTGCCAAATTTTTAGATGTTCTCATCAATTGGTATCACTTTTAAGAATTACATATTTGCTGGAAGGCTTGTGTAGAACTCATGCATGTCAGTAGCTTATCAATAACATTGTCAGAAAAGACAAAGCAAGCGATCAAAAAGGTCTTGTTTGTTGGGTTATTCTGACATTTGCCAACAATAACACATGTATGCGGATTACCGGGAAAACCTTAATCCTTGGGTTAGCTTTTAAATGAAAAAAGGTGCATGATATTTGTTGCAAGTCTTTTAAGTTGGCCATAGTGTTAGCCCAAGGGAGGATTGTTAAATTATTCCCTCCTAAGTCATGGATGAAGTTGATAACTTATATATAAATTAATGAGAAAGTTTTATTCCGAGAACTAATTTTTGGATTAATAAAAACCTAGGTTACTTATTGCAAATACCTTTTTCGCCCAACATTATTGGCTCAAAAATCCTTGTGATACACATGAACCTCTTGAACTATAAGCGAAGTTTTAGCTAATTTGATTTGCATACACTAGATATGTATGATATTATGATATAGTTTATCATGTAATTGTTGGCCCTAAGTTCTTATTGTTGTAAATTTTGTACAAAAATAAATCGAAAAATGGGACACAAATTTGTTGACATTCTCACAATCAATTCATAATATGCAAAAGGGAAAAGATTTAGCACTCGAGACATGCCAAAAGGAGTTGTTTTAAAAGTAGTATTATCATTCTCATGAACTAGAGCCTCCACGACAAATTACTCCCAAGTACTACAAACTAAACACTTCACCAGTGCAACGGTGAAGAAATATATCTCAATTATTAGAACGTTATCAACTCAACATTATTTAAATCACAAAAGAATTTCTTTTTACAAGAAATTTCCAGAAAATCAAGGAGTTACCTCAAAGACATGTATTAACCACGTTCATTATATTAATAAGTTATATTGAAATTTTAATTCATTTTTCTTGAAAAAATTAATTCATTTTTTGAAATTAATATAATATTTGTGAAAACGTTGTTAATATAGTGGACTTTACTAGCCCCTAACCTTTTGTTTATATTTTTATAGTAGGTTGAAACCACACTTTCATCAAAAGTACGTAGGAGATTCAATTAATTAAAATACAACAAAATAAAAGTAATATATTAAAGTATTATTAATTCATCTCTATTTAATTAAAGTTTATCTTTAAAATCAGAAGCTATCGTCTCATTTTTCTTAAGTTTATCTATGAAATTGGAGTACATTTCTACACAGGTTGAGGAGAGCACAACATCTATGCCTAATTCATGATGAAAGTTATATAACGGCATTTACAAATCAACTACTTACTTATATTAAAAGTACATTTTTCTGAAGTTTATCTATGAAATTGGAGTGACATTTCTACACAGGTTGCGGAGTGCACCATCCATGCCTATTTCATGATAAAAGTTATATAACGGCATTTATAAATCAACTACTTTCATAGATTAAAAGTAGGGATGCTAATAACTTGACGGAACTTGAATTCTCTCTTTGTTTGGCTCGATTTTGTTCATACATAATATTTTATAGGCCAGCCCTTTCTCATTAATTCCACGAGTAAAAGCCCATTATCAAGAGTTAAATTAATTTGTCCATTATCGAAAATTTCAATTCATACTAAAAATTTTATTTATTCATACATATTATTTGGTGTCTTAGTCCTGCAGTACAAGTAATTTTCTTCTCAAAATTGGCACATTTAATTGGCACGTAAATATATAGTACTACACAATAAAATCATGAGTTTGAGTGTCTATAATATATGATGTCTGTGAACATGTACGATGGCTGGATATATGCGGTGAGACATTAATCCCTAAATATTTTCCCTCAATGTATCATTTTCTGCTTCTAAATTAAATGCTAAAATTGAAAAATAAACATATTGTTTTCCTATATGAACTGCAGTGCACACATACTTTAAACCTTTCCTTTCAACCAAACCTTCAATCTTCTTCACATCTTATCTTCTTCCTCTCTTCTCCACCCTGTCAAAAGGTATGTGATTTATTACGAAAGGATTAGTGAAACTGTAAATGTGATTTATAGCTACAAATCTAGGCTATAAATTAACATTAAAGCGTGAAACTTCTGTTGGAAGGGTGAATCGTATTTACTTGTTATCTATACGATTTACAACTTCCCCCAAAAAAACAAAGGAAAAACCGTGAATCAGATTGAACATCCCCATCCCTCAACTTTGGTCGTCTTCCAGTGGGGCAGTAATAGCTAAAGTGAAAAGGGCTCTTCTAATGGTTCCCTGGCCGTCTTCCATCGGTAGTAGGAGATGTTGGCGGGAACGAGCAAGCTCTTCTTCGTCACCCCTCCTCGGCGGTGGCAGCATTGTTGGAGAGGTTGCT